>APFE031299309.1:16839-34101 GCA_000404065.3 Pinus taeda | reverse complement strand
CAGAGATTTGTGTCATGAACAAGAAAATGGCACAACCATTTACTGTGACAATAGCTCAGCAATAGTTTTGTCTAAAAAACTCTGTTTTTCATAAAAGAACAAAGCACATAGATACCAAATTTCACTTCATACGTGAATTGGTTAACAATGGTGAAATTGTTTTGCAGCACTGCAGAACAGAGGATCAGCTTGCTGACATCTTGACAAAACCATTAGCAAAGAAAGCTTTTGATCATTTCAGGAAATGCCTAGGTATGCAGCGGTTGAAATTAAGGGGGAGTGTTGGAATTTAATTCCAACTGCATCACATAAATGCTGAACAAAGATTTGATCTACAACAGTTATTTCAGATTGTTCGGTTTCGCAAAGTCTTCTGATATTTTTGAGCATTAAATTCGGAAATTAAATCCCCTGCAGACATCCGTCTTATTTTTGCTGAAAAGGCATCACCGCCTTCTGCAATAAATACAAAGATAAAGATCAGCAGATATTTTACTTAGTTTAATGTTTAACTCAGATATTTGTTTTCATATAAATACATGAACATAAGTCCTGTTTTTTCTAAGAGAGGCAGCGTAAGCAGAAAAGAACAGCAGTCTTGTTTTCTATGTGAGTGTAAGAATTTTAGAACAACAGTTCTGTTTCTGAGAGAAGGTTAGAAGAACAAGAGTGTGTCTCTTCTGTAAATGTACAGCGATGCTGAACCTGCGATTTTCTAAGATAGAAAATCGATTTATAGAACTGAAGTGTTCCTCTTGTAACAACTAAGTTTACTGTATCAGTTTTGTTTACTGTTCATGAATACAAGTTTACTGTTTTGCTGATTTTCTGTTGCTGATACACCAAGTGTCAAAAACACTTTGATTTTACTCTGCAAGTCTATTAGTGATTTGACGCCAAATTGTTTTAGTTGCTGTAACACCAAAAGCGTCAATTTTCTTAAAGTGACTTAGCGTCAAAAATGTATTGCCGTTACACCGAGTGGCTCGACGTCAAAAATCGCATTGCTGCAACACCACGATCAGCGTTGCTGCAACACCACGATCAGCATTGCTGCAACACCAAACTGTGTTGCTGCAACACAGTTTTCAGTAAGCAGTTTTCTGTTTTTTCTGTGTTAACAAAAACAGAGTATTATTTCCTGTTGCTGCAACACCACGATCAGCGTTGCTGCAACACCGATTCCTGTTGCTGCAACACCAAGTCCAGAAAACGAAATTTTCAGTTTTCTGAGCAAAAACAGAGCATTTTCGTGTTGTCTGTTTGTTAAGGAATTAAGCAGAAAATTCCAACATGGTATCAGAGCGTTGTTCTCTGATCTTTTGTGTTTGAAATCACCATAAAATTCCAACATCTATAACCATTTTGACTCTCATTAGAGAAAAGGGCATATATTTCTATGAAAGCTTTTTCTCAACAACAAACATAAATTGTATTTCAGAATATTTCTATGAAAGCTTTTTCTCAACAACAAACATAAATTGTATTTCAGATACGTAAAATAAAACAAATTTAAATGGTAAGTAGAAAAGATTGATTTTACCAAGAAATTTTAGTTATATTGATACTAGCTAGTAATAGTGAAAAAAGTTGGTGTTGTTGGGCTAGTGTTCATAAACAGTTCATCCTCCCATATAAAGTATTTATCACCCTTGGTGTTATTCTCTCTTTCAAAGAAAAGTCTCTTTTACAACTAAATATTTCAACCTTTAAGACATTTTGTGGAGTTAGCAGCAGCATAGCTATTGTTAGATAACAACTTTAAAACCCAAACCTTAGGTTAATTTTGTTTCAGGTATGACAATGTTGCAGTTACCATAGAACAAGGGACCAATAGTAGAGAATTAAAAAATTAAAGAAACCCTGGCATATATGTAATCTCTAAATAGATAATTGGGCACCAGGGCAGACACTCAATACGTTTACATTTCTTGCCATTATTATTAAATGTACAATCTTACAGGTGCCATATTTTCAGTAGCCCACCTAGCCATATTCTGAGTAGCCCACTTATATGAGGAATATCTCATCAATGAAACTGAACAAAGTACTAATATTCATGTGTGCAAATAGAAAAAGCTACATATGAATACCGGACAAAGTTAGTTAAGAAAAAGAAAAACGCTAACTAAGCGTTTTGACAAAACCAAATATCACTAGGGAAGGACGAGATCATGAACCAAAACTACAGAATCTTGCCATGATTTGATTCCATAATAAGTGTGCAATGTAGTAATTCACTTGCTCATGTTAAAAAATCCCAGGATTCTGGAATACGTGCAGACTTTAGTAAAAATTGAGAAACTAGATCAACGACAAAATCACGTTAGAAATATTAAGTACATCAAACCATACCACTTTTAAAGTGTTGGATCTTCCACAAATCCACCAAAGAATTTAATTTAAAGATGACTGAATGATTCCACATCAAGTAATCTACCTTAAATCAAGTATACTCAATGTTTAGTGTTAAAAAGTAGTTTTCTCAGCCAACTCAAAGAGGAAGAGTCCAGTCTTCATTCTGGTTCTTAGCTTAGTTATAGTGTCACTAAGGAAATAAATAATGAGTAAGGAGTTAAAGTAATATGATGAATTGATAAAACAAAATAAAACCTCTGAATTTACTCACAACTCTCCAGAGAAAGGAGCAAGATTTTATTACCTTATTAAGGCCACCAACAGATATAGCTTGTAACCTCATGTCGTCATCCATTTTTTGATTTATAGTAATTCTATTAAAACAAAGTAACACGATAAATTTAATTTTACATTTTCAATTTCGGATTAAAAAAATCCATTCACTGGTGAGATGAACATGCCACATCTGTTCAACAGGGTTCTAAGTCCTTATGATCTAAACCCTACGTGTATAGCAGAGTAGCATAGAGGGAGGCTAGGATGAAAGTCCTAACCTGTCTAGGTGGAATCTAGAATCTGGAACTTAAGCCCAAGGGAGCTCATTTTTGCAGTGTAGCAGCTTAGTATATGTATCTTGAAATTGGGAAAATTGGAGAAGAATTTGATAAATACCACCTCAAGAACTTCATAGATTTCAGGCATAACATAAGAAGAAACATAAATCGGTAATGGATTCAATATAAAATTTGCCATTTCTCATTTAACTTCACTAGATAGATAGTAAGGGCCATGTTTAAGCAATCTATGAAACCTCTGGTGTTTTCCTCCACCAACCCTTTATACAAAATCATTGAAATACAAAAGGAAACAGGTGAACATAAATACAAAAAGTCATAAGAGAAAATATGATTGGTAAGCTTTGACAATGTTGCACACTGCTTTTCATTTGAAATACATAACAAAAATAAAAATAATATGAAAAAGTTGAAAACACATGCATAAAAACTTTAGGAACAACCTAAAAACTAAAATTAACCAAACAAGATGGCTCTACACCAAATACATTCTCCCATAAACCTAACACCTTCTTTTGAAAGCTTGTAGAACTGTTTCAATCTGTGAAACTGAAACAGCCCCTCGGTTACTGTTCAATTCATGGCAGCATCATACAATAGTGTCTATAATGAATGATATTTCATTATAAAAAGATTATTAAAAACACAGCGCATGAGAAATATAATCCAACGAACTTGTCAAATCCCTTACTCTTCTCTCTCTTGGAGCACTGCAAATGAAGCATTCCATCCTACTAGAAAAGTTATGCTCATCACATAGTGACCTATACATAAATCACCAAGCTATGCTCATCACATAGACCTGTACACAAACCACCATTTGTCTACCCTTTGTCTGGTTTTAAGATAAGTAATTTTAACTGATGAAATTGACAAAAAGTCTATGAAAGAAATTTACCTGTCACAAATCCAATAACAGATTTTTAGTTGGCCCAATCTAAAGCAGACATAAGAGAAGTGCAAGTAGTGGATTATTGCAAGCAAATAAAGAGAAATATAGCAGGATTCTTGCAATCTAGTGAGGTTGGTTAAGGAATTAGAATCCCAACAAAGCAGTGGATTATTGCAAGCAAGTAAAGAGAAATATAGCAGGATTCTTGCAATCTAGTGAGGTTGGTTAAGGAATTAGAATCCCAACAAAGCAGTGGATTATTGCAAGCAAGTAAAGAGAAATATAGCAGGATTCTTGCAATCTATTGAGGTTGGTTAAGGAATTAGAATCCCAACAAAGGTAAAAGCAAGATTTATAGAATTTGCACCTGGTATTATCTCTTCTACTCTCATGCGAGTCAAGTGATACAGAACATGGATACCCAGGTGCCATTACACATCATTGGGAGAACAAAATGAGTAATAGCCCAATGGCAATATCACAGTGCCATATGTTTAAACTATTTAAACTATGATAAAGAAAGTTTGGATAATTTGTTTTTAAAGGGAATAATTTGGAATATTCTATTTTTTTTAAAGAAACTTTGGTTATTGGATAAAAAAACTCAAACTTTGGCTTTTGAAAACCTTGAGATAAACACAAATTTAAACATTGGCTTTTAAAAACTCTAAATAAATCAAATTCAATAATTTTGGCTTTTATAAACTTTAGATAAACAGAAATCCATACTTTAGCCCAAATCCATAAACTTTGTTTTTAAAACTTTAAATAAAAGGAAAACTTCGCTTAAAAGCAAACTCGACGTTTGCTATCGAAATTAAATGGCCAGCGAACTTTGGTTAAAACCTTGGTTAAAGCATTTTATAGCCGTTGATATTTAAAAATCGAACGAAATTAATTTACAGTCAAAGCGACATCGATCGCTACATACCTGCTGCTTTCGGTCGATATAATAAGCAAGCAGGGTTTTCAACAACTAATACATACTTTTGCATGAGATAATTGCAAAATTCCCTATAGAAAATTAAATATTTTAGTGATAATCTAGGTTGAATGAGAAACTATTAAACGTAACGTAGAAACTATGAGAATACCTAAAAACATTGATGTATATCCTTTCATTGATTCGAAAACTAGGTAGTTAGAAAGTATATCACCAATAATGCGACAAAAGTTTCACATGCAAATTGGGTACAAATTTGCATTCGTTACAAAGTTCCATATGAAAATTTACATATTTGGTACGTGGGACAATAATGATCCTCACTATAATAGGAAACTTGTGGTAAAAGTTGGCTATGCTATGCCATAGTTTATAAGGTTGTTTTTGCTCTAATGGTATTCCGACAGTGTTACATCCAGAGCGTCGAGTTTTTACCAATTGGAGGTTTCCCGACCCTGTCCACATGGCCCATTAGGCCCCTACATCCCCTCCATAGTCTCCGTTTATAATCCATCCTGATGCCATTACTGAAAGTTTTAGAACTACCATGCTGGGTAGTGCCTGTGGACGTCGAATTGTTGATCTAAGTTAATGCCGACTGTAATTCCATTCCCTTCCCTTCCAACTCTTAGCTCCCTCTTCAGCAGCTGCTCCTTTCTAAGGATATTTGTCCTCAATAAGCAGCTGCTCCTTTCTAGCTATACGTTCAGACCAGAAAATTCCCATGTTTTTGTACCAGACACGGGCACCTTTAGACCATATTCAAGTCCTTTCTCTTTGGACCCTAGTTGTGTGCCCTAAGTGGAGTTTCTAGAAGAAACAATTCCCTTGATATATGTTGTTTGTGGCTTCAGGTTATGACATTGGAGTATTGGAATGTGTCTATTTAAAATATTTTGGGTAATATTATTGTTTCGAGGAGGATGCTTGATGTCTGTATTCTTTTTTTTAAGGATGCTGGATATATTTATGGAGATTACACATTTTGAAAGTATTTTGGAATTTAATAGATATTAATCGTATTTTATAAATTTGTAATTAGAATAAAGGTAGTAAAAGGTGATAAAATGTTTAATGATGAATTCATTTTAATAAAATGTTTGATAACTACTTGATTTTCGCAATTTAGTTTCTTCATTAGTTTTAAATAACATTATTGTTGATCACAATTCCATCTTTGTCTATCTTAATAGTAAATGAAATTAGGAAATTATTATAGGGTTAGTTATTTTTGGGAAAAGAACTAAGCAAATTGGTCTGATCTTGAAAATGATTTACATAATTTTTTTCCAAAATTTTTATTTTTAGTTAAATTTGTAATTTAACAATAAATATATATGTAAGGGGTGTTAGTTTATATTATTTTGTGCAGATTATATTACACTAACACTAAATGAAAACTTTAATCATATATATAAAGGAAGTTAATTTATATTTTTTTAAGCATATTGTACAATAGCTGAAAACCTTGATATCTACTCTTCTTTGTATTGAATGTATTTTCTTTTATATGATAATTTAAAAATTTTCTATGAATAAAAGAGTGACTTTATATGTTATTTTAATTATAGTTTTTTTTTTTTAATCACAAAGGGTTGTGATTCTCGAGTGAGATATAGAAAGAAGTATGTTACTATTATCATTTTATACTTTTGCAATTGGGTTTTTTAACTAGTCGCTAATTTCTTAAGTTATTATAAATGTTATTTCACATTTATTTTTTCCTATTTATATTGATATTTTTTTGGGGACATACATGAGTAATTAATTGGTTTTGGTAATTTTTAGCCTTTTTAATGGAATAAAATTTTAACTAATTTTTTTTTATTTGGAGTTTATTATTTAAAATATATTTGGATATTAATTTTTTTATTTTTATTTTTATCTTAGTATATTAAATTGGAAACTAGACTAAGGTTGAGGTTGCTACTCATGGGTTTTACAATCTCTACCATGATTATCTGAAAGGTTGTGACAGAGCAAGGTTTCCACTCTCAGAAAGATAGTGATAAAATTGGTGAAAGGTTGTGACAGAGCAAGGTTTCCACTCTCAGAAAGATCGTGATAAAATTGGTGTTCATTCGTATAGTTTTCACTCTCGAGAACATATACTTATTCACCTAATTACTATTAAAGCTTAAGAATACAAATGAATAGATGTCTGTGAAGAGAAGAGAGTACTTCAAATGAAAATATTTTTCACGTCGTTTCTATTTACATTTTCAATTATTAGTAAATTTTGATGAAAATATGTTTCATACCATGGCCATTTAAATTTTTAACTTTTAACTCATATAATTCAAATGTGGCGCCAACCATTGGAATATAACCTGCCCGAAAAGTAAATTGCGAATTCATAAACACTCATGATATAATTTTAGAGGAAGACCATTATCTACGTTGAGCAATTTTAAACATATTAATATGTGAATAAAAATATGAAAAAAGGAAACTATAGATTTTTAACCGAATTTGATAATAACATGCGTCAAAATAGAATTTTAAGATATATTTACTTGATAGGTATGGTCGTAGAACTCAGTAGAAAACACTGCAATTCAATTGATCCTATTATAGGTATTTCATTCTTGTGTAAGAGCCCTGGATAGCTTTTCATGGACAGTGATAAATAAAATCTACGATTAAAAACTTCAAAAGTTCAATAACAAATAGTCCAAAGGACACCATGTGCATTTGTATACATAATCCAATTTGTTTTACAATTCAATGATAAGGACGTACGTCCTTAGCATCACAATTGACTTATTTTACAATTTAATTTTATGTTTATCCTCATGTATCACAAATATATATAGGTATATTTAGTTAGAGTAATATCCATATTTACCAAAAATGCATGGCCCATGCATATAACAAGCACATAATCTCTCATATCTTTTCTATGGAAGACCTGGTTCTCAAAGAAACTCAAAGACCCTGTTGTTGCCTTTGGTGCCCTTTCCTTTGTTGTAGCCTATGGTGTTGATTCAACGGAAACTCACACTGATGATTATGGGTGTCAATCTTGAACAGATTATCGATATGTGCACCTATATCTTCTAATCATTATTGTTGCGATTTTCTAATATAATATAATAAAATAATATATCTTTATATATCTATATGTTTGTTGGTTTGTTGGGTGGTTATTCTTTGTGGGTGTTGAAGTTGGTACGGTCATAATAGTATGTTGATTGTTTTCGCTTGATGTCATTTTCTTTCCGGATGGATTAAACGGTTTTTAAAATAAGTAGAACCATAATTTCCATCGTACGCATGGCACAACGTATCCTGGCACTAATTTGTAGTTGTATTAAAATGTCCAAATTAAGGATGTAATTATTTATACATTTATTGATAGCCAGTGAAAATCCATTTTCATGATGCAAACAACCAATTTTATGTCGAGAATAACATTTCACATTAGAAGACGTAATAAAATATACTTTGAATAGAGCATAATAATTCATAGCGCAAACAAGGTATAATAATTTTATTTCCCCTTTTCCCATTGGTAGGACTTTTTAAAAAGTATAGTTTTTATTTTTCTTTCATATAGTTTTAGAGAATGTGCAATCATGATTATCATTTTTTTTTTGGGCTAATATTTAAGTTAATGGGGTGTGTTTTATGTATAGTTAATATGAGAATCTGAGTCATAATTTAGCTAAGTATGAAGAGCTAAATGTTTATGTTTCATTGGAATTTTTTTTTTTTTATTATTTGAAATTGGTTGAAATAATGTAAATATAGTAAATAATTTTATTTCTCTTATTTAAAATATAAGAATTTTCAGAATTTATTGTTTTATTTTTCTTGTCATTTAGTGTTTTAAGTATAAAAATTATTGATTTCTCCAATGACACATTAATTTTTTTTACAAATTTATGAGAAACTAATTTGACTTATATAGTTTGTATAGGTGTTCAAAATGGAAACAACTTCTACTTCATGAAGTGCGAGATCCATAAATGAAATATTTTCTTCTTTTTATTTGGATTGGAGTATGATCGGAGGTAATAATGTGGCTTGAATAAAATCAAATAGATATAATGAATTAGTTATAGAAAAAATCCATTATATCCAAAAATATTTGGAAAAATTTTAAGCAGGAAATTAAAAGAAGAAAATGAAAATACTGGAAATCAAAAGTATAGAGTTGACACCCCCTTGGAATATATAAAGTAAGCATTTTTCTACTTTTTTTTTCTCTTATATTAATTTTATTTTACTTCATTTTTTTCATGTTAATATCTTATTGTTTCTTGCAATTCTTGGTGCTCATATGGGCCAAAAGATTATCAAGAGATTGATGCATTGTTGTATGATATAACAAAAGTCCGTAAAAAGTGGATACGGAGTCATCGAGATCATATGGATCTAAGATGTGGGTTCACATGTAATTTTAGTGTTCACATATTCAAGAATCACCAAAAAGTGCCTTCATCATTGATGTTGAGATGAACCATATAGATATTACAACTAAACATTGCCATGGACAAGAGATTGATGATTTTTTAGGCACACAAGCATACTATGGACCCCATGTTATTAATGAACTACTTCAATGGCTGGAATGATTGTTGTTGGGAATGTCAGATGAATGTGTAAGTCATAAATATCATGAATCATTGTAAATTGTTGTGGATATTCCAATAGACAACTCATCACAATAGATCTGATAATATTATATTAAAAATCTTTGATTTTACACTGTTACAATTTTATTAAACTTTAAAATTTGTAGATTTATCTGTAATTAGTGCATACATAACAATGGAAATTATGCAGAAAAGTGGAGAATGAAAAAATAAGCTCATACACAGACACATAGGACACAAGATATGCTCTTTGGGAAACCCTTTCGAGAACCAAGCCGGAAGGTGAGGTCACTTCACACTCGTTTTCTATTTGGAAATATGACTACAACTATAAAGAAGTAATGCATGTGGCCCATGGGCTGTTATAGTGCACAAATCCTTTTTGTGTGCTCTACCACCTACCTCTCTTGGTTATATTTTCTTAGTTATGAGACAAAATTCACTTGAAAGAATGGAATGCTTCTTCCTCCTAGTGGCCCAATTATAACATAGCCTGATAACCTACTAGTGTTTAATTTTGACTACGTCACCTCTTAATTAGAGTTACAATATAGACTCTTGTAGAGTATTTAACATCATAATCACATGGTTATCCCATTTTCCATGAATAATGGGAGCTGACGTGACATCCTCCTCAACTATAGGTGTGAAAACAGGAAGGTCAACTTCTTAGTAGCATAGCTTTTGCATACGGACTCTTCTTGTGTCGTTGGAAATATCTTTGTGTATAGAATAGAATGAACTAGCGTGGCAATAAAGTGGAAAATTTTTACCCCCAAAAAACATTGTTTGATTGCTTTAAATGCTCTCAGAAGGTTTTAGACATCGTTTTTCCAAACTGGGCCCCACAAGTAAAAACAGTCCTCTGAACTAATTCCTCCCCTTTTTCCACTCCAAATGCATCGATATGGATGGAAAACAATATAATGATTCAATATGGATCAATGAATTAGTACATGAAAAAGTAACCTCATATAGAGCTTACTTTGATCAAAATGATTTTCTTACTCGTGATGATATTGGCAATATAGAGAGGAAATTGAAACATGCCTCATACATATTTGATAAGGATGGTGCTAAAAGTGTTTGTATACGGAAAGAAACAAATCTTGTAAATCATTTTCTTGATAAATCATTTTACTTCTAAGAGTTAGAAAATTCCATAGATGATGAGGAACACACTCCACTCATTTTAGGCATTCAGTAACCACTACAACTAGAATGAATGAGAAAATATTTTCATGATAGTATATTAGCAATGGATTCTACATTTGGGATGGAAAGCTTTAAGGTAATTTCATAATGTTATGTATTTTCTTATCATCATTTGTTATTTATGTTGGAAATAATACTGAGAGGGGGGGTGAATCAGTTTATCACATCAATAAAACTTTTTCATTTCCATATTTAGATTCATATATGCTACTTCCACAATTTCTTGTGATTCAGTTACATGATCCTTAATGAGTGCATTATAACATTATCAACCATATTAACAGTAAACAGGTGCAGTAAAATAGAACAGATCATCACACATAAGTCACACACATGAACACCATGATATAAGGTGGAAACCCAATGTGGGTGAAAACCACCTGCTACAAGTCATATTAATCCTCTTCTTAATAAGAAAATCCTTTTACAATATTTCTGTATTGGTGTAGTCTTATACGATTACGCAGGCTTCTACCTGCAGAGAGCTACAACCCCCATAATTCTTGTACTAGCTGATCCATTTACTAGTATGCAGACTGCTACCTGCTACAATGCTCCAAAGATTTCAATTGCTACTAGAAGGGAGCTACCACCCCGTTAGCTCTTGTACTCGCTAAGATACTAGTACGTAGGTGCCGGCCTACAATCTTCTCTTCTTCAGGTACCACGTTTCATTAATTTTCATACTGGATACACCTGAAGCACAACACATAATCTGAAAGGCCACATTTCATCCAATTTTCATACTGGATCCATTAACATCATTGAAGCACATAATCAATCAATCTTTTGAATCACCCAAACATCAGATCAATACATATACAAGGATAATATATGTGTTAGCACCCAGATCTAGTCCATCAGACCACATAAATATGAGTCATTATGATCCTGATCCAATATTAGTTCTCATCCATCAATACTGAAGCTAAACACAATCAACCAAACAGGATATGCAGAATACTGACACCTTTAAACTATCATCAGAACCCATCAACAACTAGAACCACCTGTGACTTCATAGCTCAAATTGTATATGCTACTACAATGAACCAAACCTGCATACATATGTGCTTACACCAAAGCCAACCCGCATACAGATCTATAAATAATCAAACATGACTTGCAGTGATTCCAAACTTAAGTTATATCCAGATCATTACAAGCGTCAGTATATAGATCTAGAATAAGCATAATGAGATAGTTCATTTCAAACCATTTGATCCTGATCTATCCTTAGATCTTGTTCTCCATCAACTAGTGAGATCCCTTTTTAGCTCAGATCCAGATCTGCACCATAACCCAATCATAGTATTCCAAATCTAGCACTTTATCAAATATTCAATAATTCAGATGATGCTTTGCCAAATGATCTCCTTCCCCTTTTATAGTCTTAGGCCTTTTGTTTGGTCAATTTAGTGTGATCTAAATTGCTATTTAAAATGTCAACCCGAGGTTCGTAAACTGACGAAGTGAAGTGTACTATATGTACTAGATAACCATTTCCTTAGTCTTTTGTCATTTTGAGCTTTTTAGTTTGTTTTTAGATTTATATATTTTTTTAATGTGTGATGGCGAGGATGAAAGTGAAGTATGGAGTGTAGACGCTGATGGTTTCTAAACTTGAAAGTGCTCAAACGAAAGCTTTAAAATAACTAAAATGAAATCAATTCTTAAGAGGAAATAAATACATCAAATAGTGAACTAATGACAATGGCCCAGTATCCTTGCTGCCGAAATGAAAAGAAAGTAAAAACTAAAAACAACTCAAACTTAAAGTAAAGCAACTAATTCACACTACTTAAATTCTTCAGATCCTTTACCCTTCGGCTCAGTCTACCTTGTGGGAAGTAATCATGAACAAGTCAAGCAATATGATATCTAAATGGCAAGAAAGTAAATTGCATAAAAGAAACTAATCACACTACTTGAACTCTTCTAGTCCTTTACCATTCAGCTCAATCTACCTTGTGGAAAGCAACCATGAGTAAGCAATACGATAACTAAATCACACTACAGTTAGTAATATTCTGATTTATTTGCTGATAGAGTCACTTGACCATAGAAAGAAACCATAAATTGGTGAGCAGTATGATATCTAAATAGCAGAAAAATAAATAAACAAATCACAACTTAAAAAGGACAATGCTGAATTTAAACTTCAGAAAATGAAAGTTAGCAAGAAGGACAAGATGATCTCATATGCCAATAGTTATCAAAAAGATGAAAAATTGCCCAGGCTACCTAAGAAAACCTGTAGAAAAGCATTGATTAGTTGACAGCTTTTAAGAAAACAAAGGTGAAAATATTAACAGCAGAAACATCAAACAGTATATTATGTACAAGCTAATGATAAAAACAAAAACATAATAAAACTAAAAGAAAACTTTACAAGGCTTCAGCGTGCAGGGGCCCTCTACCACTTTAGCCAGTCAACCAATAATCACATGGATGAACTCAGAAAAGTCTTCTCATGTATTAAAACAGCAGCATATAAAAACAGTGGGGTGATAGCAGCAGTTCAGAATTCACATACATATCAAAAAGCTCTTTTACAGCGTCCATCGACGCGTTATTTATAATGCCAAAATGCTAAAGCTAATTATAAAACTTCTACGCTATTAACTGCGTTGCTAAAGACACGTAGATCCCTTCAGCCGAGATCTAGTGTAACTGTCATCATGTTTCTTAAATCTTCGGAGTGGTTGGCTGTTAGATTCAGGTCTCGGGAACGATCTCCAGGTGTGCTGGTGCCTTCATGAGCTAAGGATTGTGCCACGTATCATTCACGTGCTCAAAACAGTGACGTGCCACCGATGAACTCTTTGGTTGTCCTCGTCTTTGACCTTCGTTGACCGTGGCCTTCCATGGATGATTTGGCTAATTTGAAGGGACACGTTCCATGTATCTGCCACCTGGAGCTTGCCTATGTAGCTCATTTCTTCATGGGACACCTGTAGCACAACTTTTAACAAAATAGCTGCGGAATCATGTGCTGGCTGCGGAAACTGACAAGTTTCTGTAGCTGCATGAACAAGAAAAACTAAACCAAACAACAGTCATAAGTATAGTCATAAAACCATATAAAAAGTCCTTTTTAGACTATAATGCAAGGATTTAACAAATGGGTGAATGAAGTGAGTGGAGAAAGAAAGGCTAAGAGGTGTATAGGAAAGTGCAGGTTTGAGGCTCAACATACCCCCATTGTGAAGGTGTTGCATGTCCTCATGCAACCAAAATTGAGTTATTTCCCTCTAATCCACATGCTCTGAGGCTTCTGCAAGGACGTCTAGTCCTCTTTTCTTCTTCTTTCATGCCATCATCATCATCATCCTTGGCTTTCTAACTAGACATTTGAACTTGAGGTTAATCAATGCTCTGCTTAACTTTTTGCATTTCTACCTTACCCTGCTCTTTAAGTGCTTCATTTTCTTGTATGGTATGTCTATTTAGGACTTCTAGCTCAAATACTTCCTGTTTCAAAGACTGAACCTGTGCATCAAGTGGCAGAGAGGTACTTGGTCCTGCAGCTGATTGTTTTAAGGATTCTAGGTAATTATATACCTCTTGCTGACTAGGATCTACCTCAGGTGACTTTCTTTGCCTAGACTCAAAATATGGTGGAGGAGGACTGCTCTCTCTTTCCGTCCGAAAAGGGCTTTCCTCACGTGGAGGACTTGATTCAAGGCTTGGCTGGGCTGGAGATTTTTCAAGTGCCTCTTCACTTAAATCAATAAAGTGAGACTGATCTCCCTTGGTTTTCTTCCACTTCCCTTTTAGCCTAGAGCTCCTTCTCAAAGATGAACTCATACTCTTCTTTTGTGCACTATGTTTTCCTTTTTCCTTTTTCTTGGCCATGGCAGCAGCTTTAAGATCTATTAGTCTTTCTGACAGAGGCTGGTAATCTTCTTCTAAGGATTGCTTAGGAGATGGAGA
The DNA here is from genome assembly GCA_000404065.3 of Pinus taeda. Lineage (NCBI taxonomy): Eukaryota > Viridiplantae > Streptophyta > Pinopsida > Pinales > Pinaceae > Pinus > Pinus taeda. Next base: position 19,581 of record APFE031299309.1, on the reverse strand, counting down.
GATCTCTTGAATGCTACTTTTGCCTTTTTCTTTCTTTTGTTTCTTACTTTTATCTTGGTCTTCTCCTTCTTTTTGGACAGTTTCTTGAATTTCTTTTGTAGGAGAGTCTTGGTCTACAACATTTTTCTCTTTCCTCCTACTTTTCCTTGGAACTTTTGGTGGACTACTTCCAGAGGCCTCAGACGGCTCTTGGAAATAGTTTCTTGTAAGGAATTGTTCCCATGTATCCTTAGTTTTCTTCAATTGATCCTCAATAAGGATTTTTATGAGCCCATGATGGTAAAGATGAGGTTCAATATTTCCTACATGTTTTTGAACCGTAACACTCATCTTTTTCAAACTTGCTAGCAGAAAATGAGGAAAATTAAGAGTGTGACCATCTATGAAATTCATCATCAACCTGACGTGATACATGTACATAGAGCCAAAACGACCTTCACATGTGATAAATTTCTGGATGACTAATAGTAGACTAGACCATTCCTCTTTTACTACATGCACATGGATGCCTCTTGTAAATACGGTGGTATCCATACCTTGGTTTTGTAGCATGGTTCTCCAAATTTGATCGTCCACGCTTCTATTTTTAAACCACCTTTCTCCTTCTTGAGGTAGATCCGTGGCAGCTGCTATTGTAGCCTCAGTCACTGTAAATTTCAAGTCTCCAACCTCCACTATTTGTCCATTAAAGGACCTCGCAAAAGTTTTGGTCACCTCCTTGTTATACCCTTTAAATTTCTGAATAAATCGGAGCCATCTGACTTTCTTCAACAATTCCTTAACTTGGGGATAACCTTCCAAGTATTTTCGGTCCTTCCAGCTCGGCTCTCAGCAACTTTCCCATCCTCTGTTTTAAAGCCACTGAAGGTTCTTCTGCCTGTGAGGGTTAAGGAAAAATAACTCTGTTACAGGTTTTTTAGGATAAACTGTAGTGACTGCAATCGGGGTTTAGGATGACTGTAGTGGCTGCAATCAAAGTGTAGAGAAAACTGTAGTGACTGTAGTCGGAAATAGAGAAATGCCCGAATCACAGGAGGAACAGTGGGTGATCAGTGGTGACCGAGTTCATAAAATGAAATGTGAGTGTATGCGAGGAGTATGGTATAAGTGGAGTGATAAGCGAGTGGAGTAACAATAGGATTCTCTCGAGTCGGATGACTGTGTATGAGATTTTACACGTCTCAATAGACGGCTGCGGAAATTATGGCTGGGAAGAGCCGTAACACAATAGGTCACGTCTTAAGAGTACGGGTAATAAATGGAAGTGCATTCATCTTTAAGTTTGAACTCGAAGTAATTATAGGACCGTTAGGAAAATGAATGCGAGGTGTGTGGAGTGATATTGCGGGATAAGAATGATAGTGGGCTAATATATTAAATCATTGCACATAGGAGAACCGGTTATGGTTTAATAACTATACATAATTATGACTTGAAGTGTTATTTGATAAAGATTTTTGATCATACCTTTGGAAACTTTGTTAATTTTTGCTCAAGGTTTCTTAACCAGTTGCTCTTCTTTGATATTTTGGAGATGCCCCATGTCTTTAGCTCACGTACACCTGCATTTCATGATTTTGGCACTAACAATTGATTGTATTTTGAAAACAGAGTGATGCTGGCTGCGGAAATCGTTTCTAGCTGTGAAAACTGGTTCTAGCTGCAGAAACGGTTCCCAGCTACGGAAACTGAGACAACAACCCCTGAACTGCACAAAGATAGCTTAGAGGAAAACCAACTGAATGAAAATAGTCCTGAATGGGGACTTTTATTGATGGAATGAGAATGGAGTGAAATCAAGTGAAATGGTGATGAGAATGAGATGGAGGTGAAATGAAATGGGTGAGTGAGATGAAGTGAAGATGGAAAGAAAAGGAGAGGAGATTTTTTTGGAAAATATAGAGTGTCAGGTGTCCCTAATTTTCACTCTATATTTTCTGTATAAGACTGCCAATCCATGATTGGTTTTCATGCTTATACACATTTGTTTTTTTTTTTTCAAAAACTACAAGAAACAAAGATTAGGCTGATGGGGGAGAAGGATTCTTCTCCACCAGCCTTATTGCAGAATTCTCTTGGAATATTTTGACAAACTCTTCTTTGGAAAGTGTGGCTTAATGATAAATTTTCAATCCGGGGCCATTACATAAAGAGTCTGAATTCATCCAATGGGTCTGATTCTTACTACTCCATCTTAAAACTTTATCAATCCATTGGCCCAAGCCAATGAGTCTGAAATTTTCCTGAAGTCTTAAACTTGGAATCAAACAGTAAAGCCCAATCTCCCTCTTGAAACTTTCTCTCTTTAATATATCTGTCATGCCACTTAGCTCTTTTATGTTGAACTAGATCAGTCCTTAGAATTGCATCTTGTCTGATCTCATCTAGCTCATTCAGCTGCTCCATTCTCTGCTTTTGGGCTTCTGATAGATTCATCCCCAACTGAACTACCATCTTGAAGGTCTTGATTTGAAACTCAATCGGAAGCAGGACTTCTTTCCCATAAAGAAGTTCATAGGGAGAATGTCCTGTTGTGTTCCTACATGTAGTTCTGTAGGCCCATAAGGCTTCAGGAAGCCTTTCTGCCCAATATCTTCTGTGGAGATGAACAGTTTTGGTGATGATGCTCTCAAGAATTTTGTTTGTAGATTCCACTTGGCCATTTGCTTGAGGATGGTAAGGAGTAGATTTTCTGTGCTTGATTTTGTATTCTTCCATCAGCTTCTCCATCAAGTTAGATGT
>APFE031299309.1:0-13800 GCA_000404065.3 Pinus taeda | reverse complement strand
TACCTGATCTGAGTTGTACATCATTGAGAGGAACAATCATATAGGCAGGAAATTGAAATTGTTGACCTTCCATCATATAAGCATTTTGAGGGTTTTTATTATTGGGGTTTGGCAATGGCTAAGAAGGAAGTTTATTTGACTTTTGTTGGAATGGAAGCAAGAGTTGAGAATTTGGATTCTGTTGAGAAGGTTGTTGTTGTTGAAATGGCAATGATAGTTGTGGGTTTTGATTTGGAAGTTGTGGAGCTTGTTGGTTTTGAAAAGATGGAGGATATTGGTAAAATTGAGCAAATCTCCCATAAGGATTTTGCATACCTTGTACCCATGATTGAAAAGGATTTTGAGGTTGAGACCAAGGTTGTTGCCAAGGGTTCCAATTTGGTGGGGGTTGAAAATTCATAGAGTTGTTAAACCCTTGATTTTGTTGCCCCTGCCAAGGTCTCCTTACAATGAAACAGAGAGACTCGATTGTATTCAGATCTTCTTGAAAGACAGCTTTGAGCCCAGGGATTGAAGGACAATCCTTGGTCTCATGATTCTCTGAACAGATTACACATGTTTCTACAACTTTTGCATCCAGGGGACATTCCCTTAGAGCATGTTTCTTTCTACATTTTGGGCAAAAGATGGCCAAAGCTTTAGCTTCTGATTTCTGCTTATTGTGAATCTTAAGAGTGTCTAGCTGCTCACTAAGACTCCCTAAGATATCAGTTTTGAACTCATCAGGAATGTTTCCAATCTCAGCCCTACTTACTGATCCAGTTGCAGATTTGTTTGCTCTGATGAGAGAAGGATCTCTAGGCCCTTTTTAAGTTTTAGATTTCCCCCTTGAGAGATGGACACATAGCTCTGCTATATCATGAAGTGGAAGTTGAGATATGTCTCCTTTTCCCATCATGTTCAAAATATCTATCCATTCATCTCTAATGGCTTTTAATAGAAAGGATTTCAAGGTCTCCTCATCTAAGTTACTCATTTTTGCTCTTTTCAGGTTGTATTGAAATCTTTCAAGTAAATCCTCAAAGTTTTCATCTTCTCTTTGCACCATTTTGAATACCTCATCCTTGTGATTGGTGGGCATACAATAGTCTAGGGACCTATCCAAAAATGTTTGTTTCATATCATTCCAAGTCCTAATGGATTGAGTGAGTAATCCCATGAACTATTTCAAGGCTGCTCCTTTCAATGTTGAATGAAACAGTTTGAGTTTTTGAGAGTCTTCCAGATAATCATAAGTTCGACACACGACCTCAAACTCAAATAGAAAAGTTTCAAGGTCCTCATTTCTTAACCCATGGAAGTTTGGGAGGACAGATGGCAAGATGTTTTTCATTGTGGCTCGGGAGTCCTCATCGACTATAGGAAATCTGAATGAGTTATCTCCATCCCTATTTCCCCCAGTGTTACCTCTACCCCCTCCATTATTTCCTCCTCCTCCTCTACCTCTACCTCTACCAAATCCGGTTTCTCTTTCTTCTGTCATGGTCATTCCCTCGGAGACTTCAGAGTCCTCTGGTTCTTCTACCAAGGGTGAATGAGGAGGAATTTCTCCCTCTTCTTCCTCAGGTGATTCTACTTCTTCAATTACAATTTGTCTCCCTGTAGAAGGAAGGAAAGGATCTCTTCCTAATTCAGATTCGATGGATGGTGTGGGAGAGTCGACTACTGCCTCTTGAATTCTAGGATTCCTAGGGGTAGGAGTGTGAGTTGGAGATGATGGAGGTGTCTCTTGTCTATTCCTTGAAGTAGGAGTTGTAAAAATCGAACTGTTGGCTCTAGCTAAAAACCTTCCCCTAGAATCTCTTGCTTTATGCATGTTATTTTTTTTATTTTTCTTCAAGTCGGGTTAATAATTCTCTTTCTGAACTTCGAGGTCACTCTAGGTGCAAGAAGAGAGCATACTCAAGAAACTATTAAACCAATAACTTTCTCTTTTTTGATCCTCCAGATCACACTAAGCGCAAGAGGAGAGCATACTTTGAGAGGCTATCAATTTTCCTTCCTTGAAATTTTCTTGTATTATATTTTTTTTAGAAATTGGCTACCTAATTTCACTTCCCCGGCAACGGTGCCAAAATGTTTGATCAATTTAGTGTGATCTAAATTGCTATTTAAAATGTCAACCCAGGGTTCGTAAACTGACGAAGTGAAGTGTACTATATGTACTAGATAACCATTTCCTTAGTCTTTTGTCGTTTTGAGCTTTTTAGTTTGTTTTTGGATTTATATATTTTTTTAATGTGTGATGGCGAGGATGAAAGTGAAGTATGGAGTGTAGACGGTGATGGTTTCTAAACTTGAAAGTGCTCAAAAGAAAGCTTTAAAATAACTAAAATGAAATCAATTCTTAAGAGGAAATAAATACATCAAATAGTGAACTAATGACAATGGCCCAGTATCCTTGCTGCCGAAATGAAAAGAAAGTAAAAACTAAAAACAACTCAAACTTAAAGTAAAGCAACTAATTCACACTACTTAAATTCTTCAGATCCTTTACCCTTCGGCTCAATCTACCTTGTGGGAAGTAATCATGAACAAGTCAATCAATATGATATCTAAATGGCAAGAAAGTAAATTGCATAAAAGAAACTAATCACACTAGTTGAACTCTTCTAGTCCTTTACCATTCAGCTCAATCTACCTTGTGGAAAGCAACCATGAGTAAGCAATATGATAAATAAATCACACTATAGTTAGCAATATTCTGATTTCTTTGCTGATAGAGTACACTTGACCATAGAAAGAAACCATAAATTGGTGAGCAGTATAATATCTAAATAGCAGAAAAATAAATAAACAAATTACAACTTGAAAAGGACAATGCTGAATTTAAACTTCAGAAAATGAAAGTTAGCAGGAAGGACAAGATGATCTCATATGCCAATAGTTATCAAAAAGATGAAAAATTGCCTGGGCTGCCTAAGAAAACCTGCAGAAAAGCACTGATCAGTTGACAGCTTTTAAGAAAACAAAGGTGAAAATATAAACAGCAGAAACATCAAACAGTATATTATGTACAAGCTAATGATAAAAACAAAAACATAATAAAACTAAATGAAAACTTTACAAGGCTTTAGCGTGCAAGGGCCCTATGCCACTTCAACCAGTCAACCAATAATCACACGGATGAACTCAGAAAAGTATTCTCATGTATTAAAACAGCAGCATATAAAAACAGTGGGGTGATAACAGCAGTTCGAAATTCACATAAACAGTTCAGAATTCACATACATATCAAAAAGCTCTTTTACAGCGTCCATCGATGCATTATTTATAATGCCAAAATGCTAAAGCTAATTAACAAACTTATACGCTATTAACTGCATTGCTAAAGACATGTAGATCCCTTCAGCTGAGATCTAGTGTAACTGTCATCATGTTTCTTAAATCTTCGGAGTGGTTGGTTGTTAGATTTAGGTCTCGAGAACGATCTCCAGGTGTGCTAGTGCCTTCATGAGCTGAGGACTATGCCACGTATCATTCACATGCTCAAAATAGTGACGTGCCACCACTGAACTCTTTGGTTGTCCTCGTCTTTGACCTTCGTTGACCGTGGCCTTCCATGGATGATTTGGCTAATTTGAAGGGACACGTTCCATGTATCCGCCACCTGGAGCTTGCCCATGTATCTCATTTCTTCATGGGACACCTATAGCACAACTTTTAACAAAATAGCTGTGGAATCCTGTGCTAGCTGTGGAAACCTGTGCTGGTTGCGGAAACTGACAAGTTTCCACAGCTGCATGAACAAAAAAAACTAAACCAAACAACAGTCATAAGTATAGTCAGAAAACCATATAAAAAGTCATTTTTAGACTATAATGCAAGGATTTAACAACTGGGTGAATGAAGTGAGTGGAGAAAGAAGGCTAAGAGGGTGTATAGGAAGGTGCAGGTTTGAGGCTCAACACCTTTCACAATACCACGGTCCAAAACCATAATAACACAATATCATGAACCCAATACTTGGGATCAACACTTTTGGATGCAATACCACGGACCAAAACCATAGGATCAAAAACTGTCGGACCTAATACCATGAACCAACCATGAAAGTGCTGAACTTTTCTCCACATGAAATAACTTTTTCTCCACATAAAAAGTGCGTGAAATTTTCTCCACATGAAATAAACTTTTTCTCCCACATAAAAGTGCGTGAAATTTTCTCCACATGAAATAAACTTTTTCTCCACATAAAAGTGCGTGAACTTTTTCTCCACATGAAATAAACTTTTCTCCGCATAAAAGTGCGTGAACTTTTCTCCACATGAAATAAACTTTTCTCCGCATAAAAGTGCGTGAACTTTTTCTCCACATGAAATAAACTTTTTCTCCGCATAAAAGTGTGTGAAATTTTCTCCACATGAATTAAACTTTTTCTCCACATAAAAGTGCGTGAACTTTTTCTCCACATGAAATAAACTTTTCTCCACATAAAAGTGTGTGAATTTTTCTCCACATGAAATAAACTTTTCTCTGCATAAAAGTGCGTGAACTTTTCTCTGCATGAAATAAACTTTTATCTTTATGAAAGTGCATGAACTTTGTTGCACTATAATTTATCATCTGAGATGAGTGGGTTTCCATCAAGTACAACATATGTATCATAATGCCAACATTCAATCGGTTGAATAACACATGAGGCACTAAAAACAAGAAAAATTTTGATATTTACATGGTGATACCTAAGTGAATTACAATTATTGAAGAAGAATATATGCATTATTTACAATTTAAAAAGAAAAACTCAATTTTTTGAAAGAAAGGTCGCAGGATCATCACTCTCTACATCTAAGATTTGCATGGAGGGGTCTTCATGTACCTACTAGAAGAAAGAGTCCTTGGTGAGTGGTTTGTGGTAGAGATGCACTCGAGCCCATTCACCTTAAAATAATGGCTAGACATGTCAATGGTAGTCAAAGTAAGAGTTCCATTGTTATGTACTTCTTGAATCTCATAAGGGCTGAGCCATCTTGTTTGCAACTTTCCCGGGAAGTCCTAGAATCTGGAGTCGTAAAGGAGTGCCCAATCCCCTTTCCAAAATTCCTTCTTTTTAATGAGGTTGTCATGCCACTTTTCCCTTTGTTGTTGAATAATTGCATTCCATTGCAAAGCTAGTAGTCAAGCTTCATCTTGTTCATTCATTTGTTGCAGTCGCTTGGTTTAGGCTTCTATTAAATCAAGCCCCACTTCTTGAGCTGTTCTTAGAGTCTTTATTTCAAATTCATTGGAAAAATAGGTTCTTTTCCAAACATGAGCTAGTACGAAGAGTATCCAGTAGTATTCCTTCAAGTCATGTGATAATCCCACAAGGCCTCTTGCAATCTAGCAGCTCCATCTCATTGATGTGTTGAGATTGTTTTGGTCGGAATCACTTCAATGACCTTATTGGTGCTTTTGACCTACCCATTCGCCTATGGGTGATACAAGGAAGTGATCCTATGTGTAATGTGATGGTTTCTGAGAGTGGCAGTAATCTTGTGTCTTACGAATTTCCCTCCCCCATCTGTTATCACTTCCCGCGGTAAACCATACCGCATGAATAGCCCAAAGAGGGAGTTAATCACGGCTTCCTTTGTGGATCTTGGTAAATCTATTGTTTCCACCCATTTCATCACATAATCTGTGGCAATATGTAGGCTTTTTGATTCGACGGTGGATGGAATGGGCCAACAAAGTCCAACAACCATCATTCGAAGGGTTCTATGACTAGTTGGGGTTGCAGCAACATTTCATCAGATTAGCCAAGTTGGCCCATATTTTGGCAGCTATCAGAACGCTGGGCATATTTCTTAGCATCCTTAAAAATAGTGGGCCAACAATAACCCATTTGTGGTACTTTATGCCCTATCCTTCAATTTGTGAAGTGACATCCGCAGGGCTCGTCATGGCAAGATTTCAAGATGTCATAGATCTCATCCTCGTGAATGCATCTACGTATACACATGTCAAAACCTATGTGAAAAAAATATCCACCAATCCAAGAGAATTGGGCATTGCGCTGAACAATCTGTTTCCTCTCCCTCATTGTCAAATGTCTGGGAATCTTCCCTACTACCAGATAATTTTCCACATCTGTGTACCATAGCATCTTGACTGTCATGACAAACAAATGTTCATCTGGGAATTGGTCGTCCACTGAAAGTGGATCATTTACCTTTGGGATTTGAGACAGAAAATCAATAACTCAATTTTCCTTCCCCAACAATTGGATTTTCCTTCCCTAGATGATCCTTAATGGTGATGTCAAATTCCTACAAAAAATAGCCAACGAGTCACTCGACCATTTGTGATAGGTTTGTTAGCTAAATACCGAATGCAAGAGTGATCATTATACAGAAAAAATTGGTAGTCAATTATGTAATGTCTAAATTTGTTTATTGCATAAATAATGACTGAGAATTCTTTTTCTGTTATTGTGTTCTACAAGGGTGAGATTTTTGCTAACATAATATATAGCAGAAGGCTTCATGTCCTCTTCCTAATCGAGGAAAGTGCCTCTAGATGCATCTTGTGCATCCGTGGATATGTGAAAAGGCAGCTCCTAGTTTGGTCCACGTAATACTGGTGTCGTTGAGACTAGTTTCTCTAAACCTGTAAAAGTTGTGTCACATTTGTCAGACAATTTGAAATCAACATTTCCAGTTAAAGCATATAAAGGTGTAGCAATTTGTGAAAAGTTTCTAATAAACTTGCTATAATAGCTTGCATATCCCAAGAAACTACGTGCCTTTGTTCAATGAGTACAAGGAGTAGGAAATAAAAGAATTACCTGAATGTTTTCTGGGTCTACCTGTATCCCTGCTACAAAAATAATGTCCCAAGATTACACCTTCAGTCATCATCATGTGACACTTGACATTGCTTAAACATAACCTAGTTATAATGCATCATTCTAAAACCTTTTTGAGTGTTTGTAGTGCTTGATAAAATTCATCCTCGTATGGAGTAAATTCATCCATATATACCTCAAATCCTTCATTTATCAAGTCAGCAAAAATGCTATGTATATCTCTTTGAAATTTGGTTGGGCCATTACGTAAGCCAAATGGTAATACTCTATAGAAAAACATAACTCAAGGACAGGTGAAGATTGTTTTATCTTGGTCTTGAGGGGTAATATGAATCTGATTATAGCCACTGAAGTTGTCTAGGAAGGAAAACAATTTCTTCCCTTCCAAAGTATCTAGGACTTGATCAATAAATGGGATAGGGAAATGATCTTTTTATGTTGCCTTGTTCAGTTCCCGATAATCTACACAGATACGCCATTTCACATTTTTCTTAGGGACGACCACCAATGGAGAGACCCATTTTCTATCCAAAATATGATAAATGAAATTCACATCCAGTAGCTTTTGTAATTCTTCTTTCACAATATCCTTAAGGTGTGGACTCAATCTCCACTGAGACTACCGAATAGGTCGAGCATCCTTCTCGGTATAGATGCGATGAGTAGACAGATGTGGGTCTATACCCTTCATAACAGGATAATCTCAGGAAAAATCCCCTTTATATTTTTGCAGGATCTGAATGAGATTCTGTTGTTGATCACTATCCAAGCTATCATTAATGTTCAAAAATTTTCTTGGTTCAATTTACATCGGCTTACTGTTATGAAAAACAGTCATCTGGATGTGATGATCATCAGTGTCCTTCACGAGATCTTCCGATGCTTCATTGGCAAGGATTGATTTCAAAATTTGACACTTTACATTGCTTACATTAGCTGGTTGATTGATAAAATTGTTGATAATGTCATATGTAGTCAGATCTTTAAATTCTAGTGCCGTTGCTACTATGAGCGGTGAATAGATGCTTTCTTACAGGTATGCTGGTGGTTGTTTACATATTTTTACAATGGGTAGACTTGGTCTGGCAGGGGGATATAGAACAAGATCTTTTACAACATCCCCCTTTGCAATAGTCATATTGCCCCTCCAACAGCCTATATATGCATCAACTGTCACTAGCCAAGGTCAACCCAGTATCAGAGGGTGCCCATCCAATCGACTCTTTGGGTTTATAACAAGAAAATCTACTGGATATTCCCATGAATCAACAAAGACCTTGATATCTTGTAGAGTTCCTTCTGGCCTTACCATCGAACAATCAACAAGTTCTAGTAAGATGGTGGTTGGTTCCAAGGCTGTAATCCTAAGTGCTTAACAGGTTTCTGCTGTTAAAATATTAATGGTTGCATCCAAATCAACTAGCTTATTGGGAAAAGAGCGGCCATATATCTGAACTGTCACTATGGGATTTTTGGGATCTTCATACTTTACTGGAGTTTCCTCTCCAAAGAGTAAATAAAATAAGGTTCCTACAACATGAATGGTGGGTGAAGTTTTTGCTTTCCTCATAGGCTTCTTTACACATAACTCTTTAATTGTTTTAGCATAGATGGGAATGTCCCGAATAGCCTGGAGGAGTGAAATTTTTATACAATTATTTTTTAGTTCCCCTAAAAGATCAAAATTTGGGTACACAATCAATTTAGGTATCGTTAACCTTTCGAGGAACTGAGGAGAAGTCACTATGAGTTCTTCTGGATCTTTCTACTGATTTGTCTCTTCTCCCCATTTCATTTTAATATCAATTATAGGTGTTGGTATATGTATAGGTGATGGTATATGTACAGGTGGTGTTTCAATCTCAATTGGTGGTTGATCCCTATTTTCCTCGGGGGTGATGATGCGACCCGGCCTCAATCTAAGTTCATTACATTCCTTTTTCTCAATCTCATAGTCAAAGCTTTCTATAATTTGCACTAGTCTATTATTGGGATTTGGATTCGGTTGGGCTGGTAATTGACGGCACAGAAGAGGCCGAGGATTTTGTTGTAATGGGTAAGAAGCTAACAATGCGGGTTGAGGTCAGGACCTATCCACATAGGAGTGTTGGATATTCCCAAAGGTTGTTGCCAATTTGTAGACTAATTTGGGTTTTGAGAAGTGAAGGCAGACCACTGGGATTGATAGGGATTGCCTTGCCAAACAGGAGTAAAGGAGAATTTGGCTAGCCATTTTCCAGAAAGGATTGAGTTGACCATGGTGTCAAAGGGAATGACTGAGGTTGCAAATTTGAGTAGGGTGATTGGCCTTTCCATGCCGCGCTAGGGTTATGCTGCTGATTAAAATGTGAAGAAGGAAAGAACTAGGATGCATCTTGTGAAATACCTAGAGGTTTGGCCTGCCACTATTAATGTTGGTTCATTAGATATACTAGCTCTGTATCTGCTTCTACTTCCTTGAACACTACTTTCATCCTCGAGAGCGATGGACATTGTTCAGTGGCATGATCCTTGGTACAAATAGTGCATGTATGAACCATGTCTAGTGGACACTCCCATTAGTTGTGCTTATTCTAACAGCATGGATAGAAAACAACCAAGTTGTGTTCTGTTAAAGCTTCTTTTTGTTTAGCCTGTAGGATGTCCAGTTGCGTCATGACAAGTGCCCGTGATGTTTATTTTGAAATATTATAGAAGGTTTCCGATCTCCATTTGTGTTACTCCTCCACTGTGTGGTTTTCTTCCCTTGCTCATGGGATATCGATTTGTTGCTCCTGTGCGAGCTTCCTTGCGAACACCTGATACACAGGCAAACGATTTCATCATAATCTTCCTCAAAAATATCCCCTTTCCCCATTAAATTTAGAGTTTCTAACCATTCCTCTTTCATTCCTTTAATTAATATAGCTCTTAGGACTTCTTTTGGTAGGGTTGTGTGTGGATATCTTTGCAACTTATAATGAAACTATTTGATGTACTCTTCTAGAGTTTCATTATCTTTTGCAGCCATATTAAAGTTTTCATCCTTTAGCTCCCTAGTCTTGCAAAAGTGCTAGTATCTAGTGAGGAAGGTAATTTTCATATCGTTCCAAGAATTAATAGTATGCCCACCTAGACCCATGAACCATCTTAAAGCTACTCCTTTCAGAGTAGAAGGGAATAGCTTTAGATTTTTGGTGTCAGTGGTGTATTCATACACTTTGCAGAGGATGTCAATTTCAAGCAGGAAGGCATCAAGGTCCTCTGTGATCATCCCATGAAAAGTTGGGATTCTCTGCAGAGGAATAGACTTCATGGGGGCATTGGCCACTTGGTTGACTATTGGGTATTCCAGTGTTGAGTTTTGACCTTGATATGGTTGGTTTTCCATTTGGTCAAAGATGTGGCAATACTCTTCACGAATTTCAGGGGGTGTTTTTCGAGTAAGCGGGGGATTAACAACACGATATGGCTTTGTAGAACTGCCTAGATCTGGGATCATAGGAGACCCTTGTTTAGACATCTGAGGTACTGCCTTAGCAGTTCCAATTTTTTCTCCTTCTCCTTCTCTTAAGTTACAATATTTTCTCTCTTATAAAGGATCAGAGTGTAGGCTTACTGTATCTTGAAGACTCTGTTCAGATTCTCCAATTTGGCTTTGAATCTCAGCATGAGCTGCAGATGGTCAACCTTTAGCTTGAGAGATTATAGTAGGACTTTTTCCAGCTACAGCCCAGAATCCCGCTGATGCTTGAGACTCTGCTTTTATCACAATTTTTTCTATAAAGGTCGCTCTTCCAAGGTTCACCGATCCCTTGAGTTTTGTGGATTTTGGAGGGGGGTTTGGTTCTTTTTCTATTTTTCTATTCCTAGTCATTCATAAAAACCAATTCCTATTTAACCTCTAATATTTTGTTGAAAAGTCGGCTGGTAAGCAAGCACTTTACTTGCTAGGTACGCAAGTTCTTACCTCCCATTTTTAAAATCCAATTCTTTTACAGCAGGAAAAGAAAAGGAAATCACTTTGGAACACTCTCCCGGGAAACAACGCCAAAATGTTGGTGCACTAAGATGTCTTTTTACAAACAGTATTAATTCCTGCATTAATTGTCAACTCGAGGCAAGTATTTTTATTTCAAGAGTGTCAACACTATATATGCAGTGCATTTAGAGGTTAACTAATACCAATCGTTGCAACTTCTAATGACTATCTTCTTCAAACTCAATCCAATCAATTTTGAAAGAGGTAATTCTGAAAGAAATTCATAATGCACTCTGCAATCCTACTTAACCTATCATGGAAGCAAACAAATCTAAATACAGCTTGTAAAGAATCACACTTGGAAGTTTTAACTAAAATTGAAGCTAACTTGCTCACTCATAAAAGAGAACTGTAATAGTTAACAGCAATGGTATTTTAACAACAAATCCTAAATAAACAACAAATCCTAATTAAGCAGCAATTCCGAATTGAACAACAATTCTAAATTGAACAACAATCCCGAATTGAACTGCAATCCTAAATTGAACAGCAATTCTGAATTGAACAACATTTCCAAATTGAATAGCAATTCCAGATTGAACAACAATTTAGAATCGAATAGCAAATCTGAATTGAACAACAAACGATACAATAATATCAAACGTTATCTAATAGCAAATGATTGTGAAAGCATAAAGTAATTAATTCTATCTCTTAAATAACATTATTTGAAAGGAACAATGATCTAATCTAGAAATATCATAACCAATTCAATCAAAAGTATTACTTCCATATAGCACACAGATGAATCAAAATCTTGAATGAACAAAAAATGCAAACCAAATAATCAATCTTTACAATAATCATAAGTATTATTAACTTAACATTAACAAGAAATCAAGAATGAAATAGAAAAGATAATGACACAAGTAAAGCGGTAGATCTTCTCTTGACTAGGCCCAGAGTCACCAAAAGTCTCCACTAAGAGGTACTTAGAATATAAAGATGAATTAAATGCAACCTTTCTTCATTAATGTAAGTTACCAAGTTATAACATTCAAAATAACAGTATTATATGTCCAAAATAATAGTTACAAATGGTATAATTCTCAACTCTATGCAGTTTTGCCTTTTGGCCTTATATATTACATTTAGAAAATAAATAGATAAAAGTGAATCCTCAAGATCAAGGGATCCTGAGGATTTCACTATACTTGATCTGATTATGTCATGAAATAGCCACTGGTTTACCTGGTCTTCCTTTGTCTTGCCTTGCCTCTAACATTGTTGCTTTCCCCTGTGAGATGTTGTCTTTTTTTTTTATTGGGCAGCCATCGCTTAGTTCGTGACTTCTGCACATAAAGATAGTAAAAGTCAGTTTTTCCTGCTTAAATTGGTCTAATTTTCTACTGATTACTTTTACTCGACTTTAGCTATTATTTCCTCTAATTTTATTCATAAACAGAGATAATCATGTGAGGATGAGTGAAAAATAAAGTGATTACCAAGGAGAAAACATACATTTTTCTTGACCCAATAACAGTGGCCCCGAAGCTAAAAATAGATGTAAAATTGCCTCGTAAAATGTTGTAACTTCTTAGTCAATCTGGGTTATTTATTAGGTAGAGATCTAACCGTATAAGTTATGTTTAATTTAGGGTTTTTTTCCCTAAAAAAAAACCCTTGTTGTATATGAGCGAATTGTATTGCGTTGATGTAGATCTGTATTCTGATCGAGAAAGAGAGAGAAGATTGTGTGAGAGCGAAGATGGAATTACAACAGATCTGTTGTAGGTTGTTTCTCTTCATTTTTCTAGATAATATAAAATGAAGGATTGGTTGTTTCTTCGTGGACGTAGCCCAAATTGGGTGAATAACATATATATGTGTCTCTCTTGTTTTATGTGTTTTCTATGTTTATATTTCTGCAATATATTTTATGTGTTCCATTGGTCTGTAATATATAATTTTCTAACAGTTCATTAGTGTCACCATTGACTGTTAACTCACTATTAGTTCTCTCAATCAGCTTAAGAACTAATTTAACTAAACTGACTCATGAAACTAAGTCTTCTATTTTACAAAACGCAAAAGTAACTCACACTTGACTCCTACAAAGTAGGGAGAACATATACATGACTTCCAAAAGACTTCCAGCTCGAATTTCCTAAGTTAAATAAGTTTAATAAACTTCATTTAAGTATTTTAAGTTGAAATGAGAATAGAATTCGAATTTAATTCACAGTTTAATTCAAGGACAAATTAAATTGGAATTTCTTCTTGCCATTTCTCAACACTCCATCTCAATAAGAAAGGGATTATCAACTACCCTGATCCTATCTCCGTGAAACTCGAATTTATATCTTGACAATGCCTTTGTCAAGATGTCAACATCTTGCTTCTCCGTGGGAATGTAATCTAACGACATGATTTGCCTCAATACACAATCTCTAAGATGATGATACCGGATATCAATATGCTTTGACCGATAATGAAAGAATGGATTTTCAGAAGTTTGATACAACTTTGATTATCACAATAAATCACTATCAGATCCATATGTTGACCAAACAAACCAACCAAGATCTTCCTCATCAGGATAGCCTCATATGTTGCCTGATTTGCAGCCATGTACTCTACCTCTGCCGAGTCGAGTGCAACCAATATCTGTTTCATGTTGTACCAAGAATGTAGGTTTTAACCACGTACATAAATTACCTGCATACGAATTTTAAATCACAGGAAAAATAAAAATGTGAGAGCATAACACATAAAACACATATACATAGATATTTCCCACTGGATCTCAAAACCGAGACTACCAGCTTGATTTTTCATTATGTTCCTCTCAATGTTACAATACATATTTATACATGCCGAAGCATCCAATACCATGGACCGAAAACCATCACGTCCAATACCATGGACTGTAAAAACCATCGATCCAATACCATGGACTGAAAACCATCGCGTCCAAAAAACATGTGCGAAAATCATGCACAAAACCATAGGTGGGTCTGCCCAACCTAACATAGGGTCCAAAACC
>APFE031299305.1:0-17127 GCA_000404065.3 Pinus taeda | reverse complement strand
CCTGCAGAGAGCTACAACTCTCTCTCGTTTTCCAGTCTCTCCTGGAAGGGAGCCACAACCCCCTTTTTCTCTTTTACTTCTTTAAGGACCATGTTTCATTAATTTTCAAACAGGATCCATGAACATCAATAATCATCAAGTACATGAAAATCACCCAATCTCCTTATACAATAAACCAATGAATTACCCACTCTTCAGAATGCTGTAAACAGAAAAGAATACCAGAAATCTAACCCCAGAACTCTGCTGCAATAGATAAAAGACAATCAACAATTGTTTCAAGATAAGACCGCAGCTTCACCAACAGGGGCCTGCGTATGTCCGCAGCTCTTCTGAGACAGAACTGCGCAGATCCGCACTGGTTGTTCTTCTGCTCTGCGAACTTTTCTTCAGATCCGCACCTTCACTTCTGACTTACTGCGTGGACCCGCACTGTGCCTTCTTCTCGCCTGCGTACCTCACACTTCGCCCTTTTTTGTGTTGCATGTGCCCCGCACTATGGCCTCTCCTGCGCTGCGTACCTCGCACTGCACCTTTGGCTTCGCAGCGTACTCCTGCACTGAGCCTTCTACTGAGTTGCGTACCCCCGCACTGCACCTATGGATCGCCTGCGGACTTCTTATTAGGGCCAAATTTACAGTCCTCCAATGTGCCACAGTCAGTCAGATCCACAGATCTGAACATGCGCCCGAGAGATCACGACTTCATAGATTCACCTTCAAATTTACTTTTATTTAGATCAAGCATTTTACATTGATAACCCAATATTTCAGATCTTAAGATATTCAATTGAAAAAAGATACATTAGCCAATTGATCTCCTTCCCTATTTATAGTCAAGCCCTTATTCACACCATGGGACAAAACCATCAATAACCAATACAAGGGATCCAAACCGGGGCTAAAATAGATCCTATACCACGGGCCAAAACCATAGCATCAGAAATGGCGGGCTAAAAACCACAGGCCAAACATAAGAAACCCCACGTGAGCGCACTTCTCTGCCTTGAAGTGAGTGAACTGGGGTTCCGCACCTTCTGATCGGGTAACCTGCGGGTATGATCGCACCTCCTGCACGGTGAACCTGCGGGTCCGCACCTTTTGAACCATTCACCTGCGAGCCTCTTAATTTCCATCATTTTGAGAGCTTGAACAGACCATTGCCACTTGAGTGAGTTGCCATCAAGTACAACACCTGTATCATAGAGCCATACCAAAATCATAATGCCAACACTACTTGGATGACATCACAATCTTTTCCAAGACTATGGAGGAACACATCCTCCAATTAGAACTCATCTTTGAGAAGTGCATGAGATATGGTCTCTCCTTGAATCCTAAGAAATCCCAATTCGCCCTAAGTGAGGGGAAGCTGCTAGGACACGTAGTATCACAGGAGGGTGTGAAGATTGATCCCAAACGGGTTGAATCCATCAGCCACATTCCTCTACCTAGGAATAAGAAATAAGTCCAAGCCTTCTTGGGGAGAATAAATTTCTTGAGGCAATTTATACCCAACTATGTAGAGATTGTTAAAGGTATTACATACATGCTCAAGAAGGGAAATGTTTATGTTATCCCTTGTTCTTGTGGGACCCCTATGTTGTTGAAACTGGGCGTTTGTTCTTGTGGGACCCCTATGTTGGTGAAACTGGGCGCTCTATTAATCAAAGGATTCATGATCATGCCCCCGATATCAAGCATGGTAGGACTCAGTCTTCAACTTTGGTTGAACACGCGGGGAAAACTAAGCATCATATATACATTGAGGAGGCTCAGGTCATTGCTAATATTGCTCTGTTTCATCATCGGAAGTTTAGGGAGGCCATCAAAATTGAAAGGAGGCCGAGTAATCTTAATAGGGACAAAGGATGGAAAATTAGCAGCTGCTGGATCGCTGCCCTTTCCTCTTAAGAACACCCCCCCTCCTTGTTTTTTCGTTCTTTTTATTGGTTTCTTTCTAGTTTTGATATCATTCTCCCATCCTTTTGAATCCCTGAGTTTCCGCAGTTTTCCTTTTTTTTTAAGATTATTTTAACCCTAATCTTCCTCATAATATTCCTATAGTATTAATATAAGTTTATATTTTAGATAAATATGAAGAGAATAATTTTCCTTTTTTAGGTTTAAGTTTAGGTTTATAGAATTTAACCTTCGTCCTTCCTTTAATTAAACTTGGCAATTATAATTACTTTCCATAAAATTGTTTTTACCTATTTATAACCACACACACACACACACACACACACACACCACATATATATATATATATATATATAATATATATTATATATATTATTATTTATTTTTTATTATACATATATTTTAGGTATTATTAGGCTCTTTTTTATAATATTCGGTTTTCATTTATTCATTTAAAATTTTTTTAATTATAATTAGGTATGTTTAAGTTATACAAATGCCATTTTATAAATAAATAAAATTTCTAATATAGTTATTAACGTATTCAAGATTTAACTAGAGAGATATTTTAAGTTTTCATGTTCTAATTAATTATTATTAATTTAACATTGAGATAGTTACATATTTTAATAATAAATATATATTTTTAAGTTTTTGATTAGTTTTACTATAAACATATTTAAAAAGAATTTATTAACATATATACTTAAATAAATCCAATAAACAACTGAATTAGTTAATTAATAATTATTTGTCCCAAACCCTTGGTCCCGACATTATAGTCGAAGCCCAGTCAAAGGTAGTTGTTTCTCTTGGTCAAATTAGTCGTCTTTCTAACTGTTGGAATGGTTTGGTCTCTGTATTTAACTTACTTCCTGGATCTGAATCTTCATCTTGTCCTAACGATGAACCACACTTGATGGTTTGAAACACGTCGACAAATGAACTTTGATGTGATTTTAACCAAAAACTTGTCTCAAAAATCTTGATATGGATCATAGAAGCCTTAATTCAATGATTACATCCCTGTACATATGGGCCACTGATCCGGATTTAAACATGAACGCAACAAATTACAGAGATAACCATAAATACATATATGCAGCAGAAAAAATACTTCATTTCATTACTGTAAAATACTGAAATATGCTTACAAATAGAAATGGAAATAAACCAGCTAGGGCGATGGTAGCTTATCTCTGAGAAGAGATGTGGTGGCTACATGCCTCTAAACTATGTTACAATGAGGCTCATGGGCCTTTTTATTATTCAACAATAAGAGAAAACCCTAAACAACCAAAACCCTAACCCAATGAGATGTAACATCAAGAGTTTATGGGCCCCGTTGGGGGAAGTTGGACAGCGAACTTCCCAGGGTCGCAACTTGGTCATATTATCTCCGTTTGACACACATGATAACCCGTTGGAAAGATCTCTCCAAGGACTACAACGGAAAAGATGATTTTATACAGAAAATCGCTAGATTTCCAAAAAAACGTCGTTTAGGGCCTCAAAACGACTCCGGAAGTTTAGGACCCGAAAAACTGCTAAAAATAGTAAATAGTGCTACAATTAAGAAAACTGAAAAATTGAAAGATACAGTTGCAGGGGTCCAAGTGGGATAGGTTGGTAGCCACCAACATCCACCTGGATCAGCCACTACATCCAAGGTTCATCATTTTGAATGGGCACGCTTGCAGGTTTCGAAGATGAAATCAGATCTGGCATTTCTTCAAAGAAGTAGAGATTCCTGTGTCATTCTAGCTTTAACCTAGATTAATCATCACCTCAATACTCCGAGAAATCATCGTCTCTTCCTAAAGGCCAGTTTAGCCTTATTAAGATCTAAAATTTGCAGAGTTGGAAGGGTTCTAGATCAGCATTCTCGTCATCTTCTTTCGTTGCATCTCGAACTTTCTGGCATTTTTTTAGCATCCCTATGGATAAGGATCGATTCTTGTTCAGCCCTTAAAGCTCAGCAGATGGAAGAAATCTGGAAACAGAAGCAGTCTTAAAAATTTCTCAAGCTTTCCGAAAGATCCTCTACGCTCGGTGATCCTTCTGTATCCATCAATCTTTCGTCCAGCAGCCAGGTTTCTTTCAGTCAAGTCTCTACCCTTTGATCTTGGGTTTATAGTTGTCCTCAGTCTAATCTCAGGTGTATATCCGCCCCTTCAAATTCCAGCTTTTCGCCATGTTCGCCAAGTTCGGTTGGAGCAGTTGGGTCCCCGGGGTTCCTTCCCCTTTCCTCAGGCTTCTCGCTTCGACAACAATTTCGTAGCAAGGAGGTAGATCTATTTAAGACCATCCCCTCCTACGGCTTGGTTGTCCCCGATCATCTCCTTCCTGTTTCAGACTCTGCTCAAGCCACCTCTATGCATTTTTGTTTCCCTAATGTTTCAATTGAACCGTTGTTCGAATCCCATCCCAGGGAGATTGATTCATGTCCCTCAGGTCATTCCATCGGCTCCGTCGTCCCCTTACTTTCAAACTCAACCCATGTCAGCTCAACGAATGTTAACCCTATAGTTTCAATCTCGTTCGATGTCCCTTCCCCGTCCTCAACCCTCAGCCCTTCGTCCTCGATGGGTGCTGACCGGTCTGCCCTCGATCCCTGCACTATCAGTCAGCCTTGCTCGCATTTTCTAAGTCAATATTCCTTGCATTGTCTTCCTCCTCTCCCTCCGAATAGAGCTAGTTATAATAGTAATTATAATATTAATAATTATTCAAATTTAGAAGATAATAATAAGTTTACCAGAGATTTTTCGGCGTAAACCACATGATATTTCATTTGTCGACGCGTTTCAAACCAACCATTGTGGTTCATCGTCAGGACAAGTTGAAGAAACCGATCAAGCTATGCATGTCAAATCGACAGAGAAGACCTCCAATAACTATAATTCATGACCAGGCAACAGCTATAACGGCTAAATTTGACTAGGGAACAGATAGATGGACTAGGACCAGGGGCATAAAAATAAGTTAATTTCATTTATTAAATTGGAAGTTAGTTATATTATCATAAAAAGTCAAAGGGACATATGATTTTAATTATATATATTATTTATAAAGTAATTTTAAATGATATTAAGTTATTAGATATAATAATAATAGTGTTAATTATATAATAATTAAATATTGATAATTATTCAAATTCAGGAGAAGAAGATGATGATGATGATAATAATAATTCAACTCGAGACATTATTGATAAGAATAATAATTATATTAGTAATAATAAGAAACACAAAATTATGAATAATAATATTAACAACCTCGTTATTAATAATAATAGAAATAATAGTGGTGAACTTAAGGATATTAACCATAACAATAATCCTTCTCAGAGAAAGAAGGTGATCAATCTTTCTAGTTTTTCCTTTCCCCCTTCCGTTTCCAATCTTCTAGGCAAGGGGTTAAATTTTGCCCTTGCTCCTAAAAAAATCCGCATGGAAGATATTATTTGTGATGTTGAGTTCGGGATTAGGGAATTAACTAACAATATTAAGGACACTATTAGGCAAGACTGTGCTATCATCCTTAGGAAGGAAAAGCCCCCAGGAACAACATTAGCAAGGATGAATTTAATGCCCTAAAAACCTTGAATCGGAATAAGGACATTGTTGTTCTTAAAGCTCACAAAGGTGGGACCATTGTAATCCTTGATAAAGTGGATTATCGCATGAAAATGTTAGATCACCTGCGTAACAGTGGAAGCTATAAAAATCTTAATAAGAATCCTTTGAAAAGGATTTCTAGATCTGTCGCTCTGGCTATAAAGTCCAGTAGCACTGTGGGTTCCTTTTGCCATAAGCTTATTGAAAGCAACCCTATCACTCCTAGGATCTATGGACTTCCAAAGATACACAAAGAGGGCCCCCCCCAGAGACCCATTGTCAACACCAATGGAGGACCTACCTACCTCCTAGCCAAATTCCTAGGCTTGAAGGTTAAACCCCTTGTTGGACGTACAAAGTCATTCGTTAAAGACTCCTCTTTGTTCGTCGAGGAGTTAAAGGGCTTAAAGTTTGATCTTGGAGACGATCTTGTTATTTTTAATGTTGTCTCCCTTTACACTAGCATCCCTATCAAGGATGCCATTGAGGTCATTAATTGCCTCACTGATCCTAATACTGTTAGGTTAGTAGAGATCTGACTTACTTCTACTTTTTTCTGTTTTGAAGGGGAATTCTATGAGCAGACTTGTGGGGTTGCTGTGGGCTCCCCCTTGTCCCCGGTTGCTGCTAATATTTTTATGGAAGACTTTGAATCCAAAGCTTTGGCCTCAGCCCATCTCCTACCTAAGCTTTGGAAGAGGTTTGTCGATGACACTTGTGTCGTCTTGCCTCATGGCCAAGAAGACTTAGATCGTTTTTTCCAGCATCTGAACAATTAATCTTCCTCCATAAAGTTCACTATGGATCAGGAAGTTGAGGGGCGCCTACCTTCTATTAATGTTCTCATTTCGAAGAAGGAGGATGGTTCTTTATCCCACCAGGTTTTTCAGAAGAAAACTCAAACTGGGCAGTGTCTTCATGCCAAGTCGCATCATTTCCCCACTCAAAAGTTGGGTGTTCTCAACACACTAGCTTCTCATGCGTTGGTAATCTCTGATGAAAACCACCTTGATAATGAGAAATCCCATCTCCTTGATGTTTTTGTTAAGAATGGGTATAGTAGGCACCAAGGCCAAAAAGCCTTCCTCAAAGCTGGCAGTGGTCCCAACGTTAAGAAAGACCCTATAAATCGAGTCTCAGGGGTTCATCTCCCTTTCATCCAAGCAACTACTCACAAGATTACGAGGATCCTAAGGAAGCATAGTGTTCCCTCTACCTTTAGACCCCTTAACACCATTCAGAGCTCCTTAAGGTCTGTAAAAGACCATATTGACCCTAAGGATAGGAAAGGTCTTTATGTATCCCTTGTTCTTGTGGGACCCCCTATGTTGGTGAAACTAAGCGCTCTATTAATCAAAGGATTCATGAGCACGCAGCCAATATCAAGCATGGTAGGACTCGGTCTTCAGCTTTGGCTGAACACGCAGGGAAAACTAAGCATCATATATGCATTGAGGAGGCCCAAGTCATTGCTAATATTGCTCTGTTTCATCATCAGAAGTTTAGGGAGGCCATCGAAATTGAAAGGAGGCCGAGTAATCTTAATAGGGACGACGGATGGAAAATCAGCAGCTGTTGGATCCCTGCCCTTACCTCTTAAGCCACCCCTCCCACCCGCCCCAACCCCCCCCCCTTGTTTTTTCGTTCTTTTTTGTTGGTTCTTTCTAGTTTTGATGTCATTTATCCATCCCTTTGAATCCCTGAGTTTCCGCAGTTTTCCTTTCTTTCTTTTTTAAGATTATTTTAACCCTAATCTTCCTCATAATATTCCTATAGTATTAATATAATTTTATATTTTAGATAAATATGAAGAGAATATTTTTCCTTTTTTAGGTTTAAGTTTAGGTTTATAGAATTTAACCTTCATCCTTCCTTTAATTAAACTTGGCAATTATAATTAGTTTCCCAAAATATCATAATAAAATTGTTTTTACCTATATATATATATATATATATATATATATATATATATATATATAATAATTTATTATTATTATAGGTATTTTTGGCTCTTATTTAATAATTTCAGTTTGCATTTTATTCGTTTAAAAAAAAAAAAATTATAATTAGGTATATTTAAGTTATACACATGCCATTTTATAAATAAATAAAATTTATCTAATATAGTTATTAACATATTCGAGATTTAACTAGAAGAGATATTTTTAAGTTTTCATGTTTCTAATCAATTCTTATTTAATTTAACATGATACTTATAATAAATTACTTTTTATATATATTGAGATAGTTACATATTTCTTTCATATTTTAGTAATAAATATATATTTTTAAGGTTTTTACAATAAACATATTTAAAAAGAATTTATTAACATATATATTTAAATAAATCCAATAAACAGTCGAATTAGTTAATTAATAATAATTTGTCCCAAACTCTTGGTCCTGACATTGTAGTCGAAGCCGAGTCAAAGGTAGTTGTTTCTCTTGGTCAAATTAGTCGTTTTTCTAGCCATTGGAATGGTTTGGTCTCCCTATTTAACTTACTTCCTGGATCTGATTCTTCATCTTGTCCTGAAAATGAACCACACTTGATGGTTCCAAACGTGTCGGCAAGTGAACTTTTGATGTAATTTCAATCGAAAACTTGTCTCAAAAATCTTGATATGGATCACAGAAGCCTTAATTCAATGATTACATCCCTACACGGAAGGGCCACTGCATCCAAGGTTCATCATTTTGAATGGGCACGCTTGCAGGTTTCAAAGATGAAATCAGATCTAGCGTTTCTTAAAAGATGTAGAGATTCTTGTGTCATTCCAGCATTTGCCCAGATTAATCATCACCTCAATACTCGGAGAAACCATCATCTCTTCCTAAAGGCCAGTTTAGCGTTATTAAGATCTGAAATTTGCAGAGTTAAAAGGGTTCTAGATCAGCTTTCCCGTCATCTTCTTTCGTTGCATCTGGAACTTTCAGGCATTTTTTCAACATCCATCTGGACAAGGATCGATGTATGTTCAACCTTTAAAGCTCAAAGGATGGAAGAAATCTTGAAAATATAATTTTTCCTCTTTTCTTTTTTTTTCTTTTTTTTAAGATTATTTTAACCCTAATCTTCCTCATAATATTCCTATAGTATTAATATAAGTTTATATTTTAGATAAATATGAAGAGAATAATTTTCCTTTTTTAAGTTTAAGTTTAAGTTTATAGAATTTAACCTTCGTCCTTCCTTTAATTAAACTTGGCAATTATAATTAGTTTCCCGAAATATCAGTGATAAAATTTGCTTTTTTACATCCACACACACACCAGCAACACACACATATTATTGTATTTAATATATGGCTCTTATTTATAATATTTCGGTTTTCATTTATCAATTGAAAGATTTTTAATTATAATTTAGGTATATTTTAATTATACCACATGCCAATTTTATAAATAAATAAAATTTATCTAAATATCAGTATTAACATATTCGAAGATGCTTAACTAGAAGAGAATATTTTAAGTTTTCCATGTTTCCTAATCATTCTTATTTAATTTAACACTGCATACTTATAATGAATTACTTTTGTTATATATATTGAGATAGTTACATATTTCTTTCATATTTTAGTAATAAATATATATTTTTAAGGTTTTGATTAGTTTTACTATAAACATATTTAAAAAGAATTTATTAACATATATATTCAAATAAATCCAATAAACAACCGATTTAGTTAATTAATAATTATTTGTCCCAAACTCTTGGTCCTGACATTGTAGTCGAAGCCCAATCAAAGGTAGTCGTTTCTCTTGGTCAAATTGGCCATTTTTCTAATCAGTGGAATGGTTTGGTCTCTCTATTTAACTTACTTCCTCGATCTAATTCTTCATCTTGTCCTGACGATGAACCACACTTGATGGTTCAAAACCCATCGACAAATGAACTTTGATGTGATTTTAACCGAAAAATTGTCTCAAAAATCTTGATATGGATCACAGAAGCCTTAATTCAATGATTACATCCCTGCATGGAAGGGCCACTACATCCAAGGTTCATAATTTTGAATGGGCACGCTTGCAGGTTTCGGAGATGAAATCATATCTACCATTTCTTAAAAGATGTAGAGATTCCTGTGTCATTCCAGCATTTGTCCAGATTAATCATTACCTCAATACTCCAAGAAACCATCGTCTCTTCCTAAAGGCCAGTTTAGCCTTATTAACGTCTGGAATTTTCAAAGTTAGAAAGGTTATAGATCAACATTCTTGTCATCTCCTTTCGTTGCATCTAGAACTTTCTGGCATTTTTTCAGCATCCCTGTGGATGAGGATCGATGCCTGTTCAGCCCCTAAAGCTCAGTGGATGGAAGAAATCTGGAAACATAAGCAATCTTCAAAATTTCTCAAGCTTTCCAGAAGATCCTCTGTGCTCGGTGATCCTTCTTTCTCCTTCAGTCTTCCTTTCAGCAGCCAGGTTTCTTTCGATCAAGTCTCTGCCCTTCGGTCTTGGGTTTATAGTTGTCCTCAGTCTGATCTCAGGTGTATATCCACCCCTTTAGATTCCATCTTTTCGCCATGTTCATCAGGTTCGGTTGGAGCAGTTGGCTCCCCATGGTTCCTTCCCCTGTCCTCAAGCTTCTCGCTTTGGTAGCGATTTCGTAGCAAGGAGGCAAATCTGTTTAATACCATACCCTCTGGCGGCTTGGTTGTCCCCGATCCTCTCCTTCCCATTTCAGACCCTTCTCACGCCTCCCCTATGCGTTTATGTTTCCCTGACGTTTCAAGTGAACCGTTGTTGGAATCCCATCCCTGGGCAATTGATACATGTCCCTCGGGTCATTCCACCAGCTCCGTCGCCCCCTTGCTTCCAAACTCAACCCATATCGCCTCAACCAATGTCAACCCTGTAGTTTTAGTCTCGGTCGGTGTCCCTTCCCTGTCCTCAACCCTCAACCCTTCATCCTCGATGGTTGTTGACTGGTCCGCCATCGATCCTTGCTTTATCTGTCAGCCTTGCTTGCATTGTCTAAGTTAGTCTTCCTCGCATTGTCTTCCTCCTCTCCCTTCGAATAGTGCTAATTATAATAGTAATTATAGTATTAATAATTATTCAAATTTAGAAGATAATAATAATAATAATAATAACTCAACTTGAGACATTATTGATAAGAATAATAATTATATTAGTAATAATAAGAAACACAAAATTATGAATAATAATAATAATAACCTCGTTATTAATAATAATAGAAATAATAGTGGTGAAGGGAAGGATATTAACCATAAGAATAATCCTTCTCATAGAAAGAAGGTGATCAATCTTTCTAGTTTTTCCTTTCCCCCTTCCATTTTCAATAATCTACGCAAGGGGTTAAATTTTGCCCTTGCTCCTAAAAAAATCCTTGTGGAAGATATTATTTGTGATGTTGAGTTCGGGATTAGGGGCTTACCTGACAATCTTAAGGACACTATTGGGAAAGACTACGTTGTCATCCCTAGGAAGGCAAAGCCCCCCAGGAACAACATTAGCAAGGATGAATTTAATGCCCTAAAAACCTTGAATCAGAATAAGGACATTGTTGTTCTTAAAGCTGACAATGGTGGAGTCGTTGTAGTCCTTGATAAAGTGGATTATCACAAGAAAATGTTAGATCACCTTTGTAACAACGGAAGATATAAAAAGCTTAATAAGAATCCTTTAAAAAGGATTTCTAGATCTGTCGCACTGGATATAAAGTCCAGTAGCATTGTGGGTTCCTTCTCCCATAAGATTATTGAAAGTAGCCCAATCACTCCTAGGATCTGTGGACTTCCAAAGATACACAAAGAGGGGGGCCCCTGAGATCCATTGTCAACATCATTGGAGGACCTACCTACCTCCTAGCCAAATTCCTAGCCTTGAAGCTTAAACCCTATGTTGGATGTACAGTCATTCGTTAAAGACTCCTCTTCGTTCATCCAGGAGTTAAAGGGCTTAAAGTTTGATCCTAGAGACGATCTTGTTAGTTTTGATGTTGTCTCCCTTTACACTAGCATCCCTATCAAGGATGCCATTGAGGTCATCAATCGCCTCACTGATCTTGAGACCGCTAGGTTAGTAGAGATCTGCCTTACTTCTACTTTTTTCTATTTTGAAGGGGAATTCTATGAGAAGACTTGTGGGGTTGCTATGGGCTCCCCCTTGTCCCCGGTTGTTGCTAATATTTTTATGGAAGACTTTGAATCCAAAGCTTTGGCCTCAGCCCATCTCCTACCTAAGCTTTGGAAGAGGTTTGTCGATGACACTTGTGTCGTCTCGCCTCATGGCCAAGAAGAGTTAGATCGTTTTTTCCAGCATCTGAACAATCAATCTTCCTCCATAAAGTTCACTATGGATCAGGAAGTTGAGGGGCGCCTACCTTTTATTAATGTTCTCATTTCGAAGAAGGAGGATGGTTCTTTATCCCACCAGGTTTTTTAGAAGAAAACTCAAACTGGGCAGTGTCTTCATGCCAAGTCGCATCATTTCCCCACTCAAAAGTTGGGTGTTCTCAACACACTATCTACTCGTGCGTTGAGAATCTCTGATGAAAGCCACCTTGAAAATGTGAAATCCCATCTCCTTGATGTTTTTGTTAAGAATGGGTATAGTAGGCACCAAGGCCAAAAAGCCTTCCTCAAAGCTGGCAGTGGTCCCAAGGTTACGAAAGACCCTACAGATCGAGTCTCAAGGGTTCATCTCCCTTTCATCCAAGGAACTACTGACAAGATTGCGAGGATCCTAAGGAAGCATAGTTTTCCCTCTACCTTTAGACCCCTTAACACCATCCGGAGCTCCTTAAGGTCTGTAAAAGACCCTGTTGACCCTAAGGATAGGAAAGGTGTTTATGTTATCCCTTCTTCTTATGGGACCCCCTATGTTGGTGAAACTGGGTGCTCTATTAATCAAAGCATTCATGAGCACGCAACCAATATCAAGCATGGTAGGACTCGGTCTTCAGCTTTGTCTGAACACACGGGGAAAGCTAAGCATCATATATGCATTGAAGAGGCCCACGTCATTGCTAAGATTTTCATCATCGGATGTTTAGGGAGGCCATAGAAATTGAAAGGAGGCCGAGTAATCTTAACAGGGATGACGGATGGAAAATCAGCAACTGGATCCCTGCCCTTACCTCTTAAGCCCACCACACCCCCCCCCCTGGTTTTCCGTTCTTTTTGTTGGTTTCTTTCTAGTTCTGATGTCATTCCCCCATCCCTTTGAATCCCTGAGTTTCCGCAGTTTTCCTTTCTTTTTTTTTTAAGATTATTTTAACCCTAATCTTCCTCATAATATTCCTATAGTATTAATATAATTTTATATTTTAGATAAATATGAAGAGAATATTTTTCCTTTTTTAGGTTTAAGTTTAGGTTTATAGAATTTAACCTTCATCCTTCCTTTAATTAAACTTGGCAATTATAATTAGTTTCCCAAAATAGTACCATTAATAATTTTTATACATATATTAATATAGATATATTACATTATTATTTTTAGTATCTTATTGAGCTCTTATTTTATAATAATCGGTTTCATTGATGGCATTTTTAAAAACATTATAATTATAATTAGGTATATTTAAGTTATACACATGCCATTTTATAAATAAATAAAATTTATCTAATATAGTTATTAACATATTCGAGATTTAACTAGAAGAGATATTTTTAAGTTTTCATGTTTCTAATCAATTCTTATTTAATTTAACATGATACTTATAATAAATTACTTTTTATATATATTGAGATAGTTACATATTTCTTTCATATTTTAGTAATAAATATATATTTTTAAGGTTTTGATTAGTTTTACTATAAAAAGAAATTATTAACATATATATTTAAATAGATCCAATAAACAACCGAATTAGTCAACTAATAATTATTTGTCTCAAACTCTTGGTCGTGACATTGTAGTCGAAGCCGAGTCAAAGGTAGTTGTTTCTCTTGGTCAAACTAGTTGTTTTTCTAACCGTTGGAATGGTTTGGTCTCTCTATTTAACTTACTTCCTGGATCTGATTCTTCATCTTGTCCTGACGATGAACCATGCTTGATGGTTCGAAACGCGTCGACAAATAAACATTGATGTGATTTTAACCGAAAACTTGTCTCAAAAATCTTGATATGGATCACAGAAGTCTTAATTCAATGATTACATCCCTACACGGAAGGGCCACTGCATCCAAGGTTCATCATTTTGAATGGGCACGCTTGCAGGTTTCGAAGATGAAATTAGATCTAGCATTTCTTAAAAGATGTAGAGATTCTTGTGTCATTCCAGCATTTTCCCAGATTAATCATCGCCTAAATACTCTGAGAAACCATTGTCTCTTCCTAAAGGCCAGTTTAGCCTTATTAAGATCTGAAATTTGCAGAGTTAGAAGGGTTCTACATCAGCATTCTCGTCATCTTCTTTCGTTGCATCTGGAACTTTCTGGAATTTTTTCAACATCCCTGTGGATGAGGATTGATGCTTGTTCAGCCCTTAAAGCTCAGTGGATGGAAGAAATCTTGAAATAGAAGCAATCTTCAAAATTTCTCAAGTTTTCCAGAAGATACTCTACGCTCGGTGATCCTTCTGTCTCCTTCAGTCTTTCGTCCAGCAGCAAGGTTTCTTCTGGTGAAGTCTCAGCCCTTCGGTCTTGGGTTTATAGTTGTCCTCAGTCCGATCTAAGGTGTATATCCTCCCCTTTAGATTCCAGCTTTTTGCCATGTTCGCTAGGTTCGGTTGGAGGAGTTGGCTCCCCGGGGTTCTTCCCCTGTCCTCAGGCTTCTCGCTTCAGCAGCGATTTCGTAGCAAGTAGGCAGATCTGTTTATGACCGCTCCCTCTGGCGGCTTGGTTGTCCTCGATCCTCTCCTTCCCGTTTAAGACTCTTCTCAGGCCTCCCCTATGCGTTTCTATTTTCCTAATGTTTCACTGAATCGTTTTTGGAATCCTATCCTGGGGCGATTAATTCTTGTTCCTTAGGTCAGTCCACCGGCTCCGTCGTCGCCTTGCTTCCAAATTCAACCCATGTCGGTTCAACCAATGTCAACCCTCTGGTTTCAGTCCCGGCCGGTGTCCCTTCCGCATCCTCAACCCTCAGCCCTTCGTCCTCAATGGGTGTTGACCGATCCGCCCTCGATCCTTGCGCTATCAGTCAGCCTTCCTCGCATTGTCTAAGTCAGTCTTCCTTGCATTGTCTTCCTCCTCCCCCTTCGAATAGTGATAATTATAATAGTAATTATAGTATTAATAATTATTCAAATTTAGAAGATAATAATAATAATAATAATTCAACTTGAGACATTATTGATAAGAATAATAACTATATTAGTAATAATAAGAAACATAAGATTATGAATAATAATAATAATAACAATAACAACCTCATTATTAATAATAATAGAAATAATAGTGGTGAAGGGAAGGATATTAACCATAAGAATAATCCTTCTCATAGAAAGAAGGTGATCAATCTCTATGTTTTTCCTTTCCCCCTTCCATTTTCAATCTTCTAAGCAAGGGGTTATATTTTTCCCTTGCTCCTAAAAAAATCCCCATGGAAGATATTATTTGTGATGTTGAGGTTATGATTAGGGGCTTGCCTGACAATATTAAGGACACTATTAGGAAAGATTGCTTTGCAATCCTTAGGAAGGAAAAGCCCCCAGGAACAACATTAGCAAGGATGAATTTAATGCCCTAAAAACCTTGAATCAGAATAAGGACATTGTTGTTCTTAAAGCTGACAAAGGTGGGGCCGATGTAATCCTTGATAAAGTGTATTATCGCAGGAAAATGTTAGATCACCTGTGTAACAGTGGAAGCTGTAAAAAGCTTAATACGAATCCTTTGAAAATGATTTTTATTTTTGTCGCTTTGGCTATAAAGTCCAGTAGCACTGTGGGTTCCTTCTACCATAAGCTTATTGAAAGCAAACCTATCACTCCTAGGATTTATTGACTTCCAAAGATACACAAAGAGGGGGGACCCCTGAGACCCATTGTCAACACCATTGGAGGACCTACCTACCTCCTAGCCAAATTCCTAGCCTTGAAGCTTAAACCCCTTGTTGAACATACAGATTCATTCGTTAAAGACTTCGCTTCGTTCATCCAGTAGTTAAAGGGCTTAAAGTTTGATCCTAGAGATGATCTTATTAGTTTTGATGTTTTCTCCCTTTACA
Organism: Pinus taeda; assembly: GCA_000404065.3. Classification (NCBI taxonomy): domain Eukaryota; kingdom Viridiplantae; phylum Streptophyta; class Pinopsida; order Pinales; family Pinaceae; genus Pinus; species Pinus taeda. The sequence goes on along the minus strand of APFE031299305.1, from coordinate 1,438 downwards.
CTAGCATCCCTATCAAGGATGTCATTGAGGTCATCAATTGCCTCACTGATCCTTATACCGCTAGGTTAGTAGAGATCTGCCTTACTTCTACTTTTTTCTGTTTTGAAGGGGAATTCTATGAGCAGACTTGTGCGGTTGCTATGGGCTCCCCCTTGTCCCCAGTTGTTGCTAATAATTTTATGGAAGACATTGAATCCAAAGATTTGGCCTCATCCCGTCTCCTACCTAAGCTTTGGAATAGCTTTGTTGATGACACATGTGTCGTTTGGCCTCATGGCCAAGAAGAGTTAGATCGTTTTTTCCAGCATCTAAACAATCAATCTTCCTCCATAAAGTTCACTATGGAGCAGCAAGTCGAGGGGCGACTACCTTTTCTTGATGTTCTCATTTCGAAGAAGGAGGATGGTTCTTTCTCCCACCAAGTGTTTCGGAAGAAAACTCAAACTTAGTAGTATCTTCATGCCAAGTCGCATCATTTCCCTGCTCAAAAGTTGGGTGTTCTCAACACACTAGCTATTCGTGCATTGAGAATATCTGATGAAAACCACCTTGATAATGAGAAATCCCATCTCCTTGATGTTTTTGTTAAGAATGGGTATAGTAGGCACCAAGGCCAAAAAGCCTTCCTCAAAGCTGGCAGTGGTCCCAAGGTTAAGAAAGACCCTAAAGATCGATTCTCAGAGGTTCATCTCCCTTTCATCCAAGGAACTACTCACAAGATTGTGAGGATACTAAGGAAGCATAGTGTTCCCTCTACCTTTAGACCCCTTAACACCATTCAGAGTTCCTTAAGGTTTGTAAAAGACCCTGTTGACCCTAAGGACAAGAAAGGTGTTTATGTTATCCCTTGTTCTTGTGGGACCCCCTATGTTGGTGAAACTAAGCACTCTATTAATCAAAGGATTCATGAGCACGCAGCTTATATCAAGCATGGTAGGACTCGGTCTTCAGCTTTTTCTGAACAAGCCGGGAAGTCTAAGCATCATATATGCATTGAGGACACCCAGTTCATTCCTAAGATTTCTCTCTTTCATCATCGGAAGTTTAGGGAGGCCATTGAAATTGAAAGGAGGCCAAGTAATCTTAACAGGGATGACGGATGGAAAATCGGCAGCTATTGGATCCCTGCCCTTACCTCTTAACCCCACCACACACCCCCCTTCGCCCTTGTTTTTCCATTCTTTTGGTTGGTTTCTTTCTAGTTTTGATGTCATTCCCCCATCCCTTTGAATCCCTAAGTTTCCACAGTTTTCCTTTTTTTCTTTTTTTTTTTAAGATTATTTTAACCCTAATCTTCCTCATAATATTCCCATACTATTAATCTATATATTTTAGATAAATATGAAGAGAATAATTTTCTTTTTTTAGGTTTAAGTTTAGGTTTATAGAATTTAACCTTCGTCCTTCCTTTAATTAAACTTGGCAATTATAATTAGTT
>APFE031299298.1:202190-213180 GCA_000404065.3 Pinus taeda | reverse complement strand
GGGAAAAGCGCAAAAGGCTAAAAGCGGGACTCGCACTCCAAAAACCGGCGGTATATATCGAGGGAACCCTTGGGTGGTAAGTGGATTTTGCTTAAACCTAGTGATTCCATTCAGCGCTCAACGCGTGGTAGGCGGAGGAGAGAGAAAACCACCACTCATCGCACGCTAACGGTCGGGAAAGTTAATTGCGCGAAATGAGCGAATGACGTTGGATCGGGAGGCTCCAGATCTAATGGCTGAAAACGTGCCTGATGAAAGAACCAAATTTGACAAGGGATTAAGCTGAGATCTATAAGGATTTGAGGTTCGATTTGACCGTTGAAGTGGCGGATGAGTCATTTTCTGACGTAAGCAAAGAACCGAACTAACGAGGAAGCTGGCACAGTTCGTGAGAGAACAAGTGGCCACTCCCTATGAGCCGATGACCATGACGCAGAGATAGAGAATTCCAAGTGAACAGCAGCAGGCGAACCGACAGAGGTGGAAGGGGAATCGAGCAGTCATGAGATCGACTGGCTTTAAAGCCATGAACAGAGACAGAGAAAAAATACGACGCTAAGAGAGGACACTGAAGAAGGAAAAGAGAAGAAAAGGAAGAAGACAGAGAAAACGAGGAAAAGACAGTGAAGCAAAAAGCAGAAAGACAGAGGGTCGAGCTGACGACAGGCAGCGTCAAGCACCAGAGAGCTTGAGAGGTTCAATCCACCCCTAAGGGGATTTGTCGGGAAATTGAGTACCATATTGGGCTCCTCCCATTAAAGACCAGAAAGGTCAAGAGCTGGTAAGGAAAAGAGTTTGTGCACTCTAGTGGTTTGGGGAATTCAACGACCACCCTGCCAAGCAATTTTGTTTCAGGAGACTCAAATTGAGCTCCTCATTGTAATTCTCTGCTTTAAGACACAATAAAAGAAGGCCACCATTGAAAGTTGGACCGGAGACGTAGCCCTGGAAGATAAGGTGAACTCCTTATTAATTGTTGTGTTGTGTTTCTCTATTGTTTTCCATTTTCCAGTGTTTGTGTATTTTGCAATCTGATCAATCCATTGCCTAAAATAACATAGACACACACCAGCACATGAGTCTGTAATACCTTCATTCAATAATTCTTTAACTAAGATCACTCAAAGGGTGATTTTCAGATCATCAAAACAACAACTTCAACTCATTGATCGCATAGGTGAGAATCCATGGATCACAATAGAAAATCATTGTCAAGAGTAGCGCAAGGAAGACATGAAATGGGAAACCAAACAAAAGGAGCTCACAGGTGCGGATCACCAGGAGCTCCTACAAGAAAAATACCACACCGGCTTCACATTAATCTCCAATAATTATTCGTGGGTCACATTTTTTATTCTCCCAAGGCTTGACACAACCCCAATGTTGTTGAATATTTATGTTGGACCATGTAAGTCGGCCACAGCGTCAGTTGTCCCTCAGCACACCAAGCTCCCAAATTTATCAATGGCTAGCTACACGGACTTTAGGGATTCATGTACCAAAAAATCCCCAACATCCAACGAATTGGGAGCACGGCTCACAACTTCCCTAATCGCCTCCATCTCCTTCTGCAACCCCAAGCAAAACTCTTCGAAATCGCGGCGATAGGAGTTAATTACCAAGGCTTCAGAATCTTGCACTCGCGCCAAATCTTCCAGCTCCAGAAGGAGGATGATGGTCATTTAATAAAAAAAGAACTAAAACAAAATATACTTCTGAATTATTTCCCTTAGCCCAGGACGGGCCAAGCCCAGAAGGGGCCAGGCCCTCAGGGCTCTGATACCATGATAAAACTTGATAGTGCAAACTATCTTCCCATCCATTAACCAAATATCATATTACATATATACATGAGTATGGTCTCAAGATAGGAAAACTATCTTGAACATGTAATTTGTTGGTTGAGAGAATATCTCAACCACACACCAAACTAGGGAAACCACTCCTATAGAATAGGAAGACTCTTTACATAGAAAGCCACAACTGAGACAAGTAGGAATTAATATTCCAACATAGATGTGATTCGTATTTGCATTCTTGTTTTCATAGTATAGAGCTTTATTTCACCTCATCTTTTAGACTATAATTTCTAAGGAATAGAGAACCATTTTTATATAATTTAATAACATATAATTATTTGAATAGTCTAACCAATTGTCCTCCCCATTTTGTATCATTTTTCCAACACATGGATTTACATACCCATGGAAATGTATGTTGTCCATATTATAGATACCCTTCCACATTCAATTTTTCCTTGATCCAATCATCTATAAACATTGGGAGTATGTTTTTAAATTACATTACCTTACCCCACATATCTATTATTTATCATTATCCATAAGTTTTAGTTACAAGTGCATGTCAAAATCAATGAATATTTTTCTTAGTGCCACCTCTATCCTCTTTAAGTTTAGTTATTTTCTTTCATTTGATTAAATGAATGTCTTTCTTTTCTCTTTGTCATGTCCATAAGAATCAAAACATACATAATTTTATTTTTATTTTTTAAGCATACTCTTTGACATATGTACTAAAGATAGAAAGTACAATGGTATTCATTCAAGGATTAATTTAACTATAGGTTAACCAACCTCCTCTAGAGATCTATCTATAACATCAAGATCTCACTCAATCTTCAAATTTCTCATATAAACCCTAAACAACATTGGGAAATCTCTATGTTGTTATTATTTCAAAAATTCAAAACAAATTTCTAATCATCAAAGTTGTGCAATCTTTCTTAGTAGACTCAAGGTTTCAAGGGAGTTGCATCCCATCATGGTTGAAAGAGCCCTCAATGTTTTTCTAATCCAAAAAAGGGGATTTACAATCATTGGTTTATTTTTTAGTCCAAAGAAGGGGACTGACCATCATTTGTTTATAGCACTTTAGACTTTCCCTTGAGCTTGTTGTTGCACATTATGTGAAACGTTAAAATCAATTGCTAATTGAGGTGAGGCTGTGTCAAAATCCAATGAATTTTTTATCCAATGAAGACGCACTGGCCAAGCCCGTATATAGATTTTTTTATTAGTGATAGCTGGTTAACCAGTGTTGCAATGAAGTCATGGGTTTTTTTAAATGGTATTAACTAATTTTTTGGGGTTGCTATTATATTCATGTAATTACTTTTTAATAAGTTATGAGAAATAACTGGCTCGTACTTAAATTATATATGTATAAATATATATATATATTATTATTATATATATTAATATTATTTATATATTATATTATATATATATAAGTGATTTTATTTGATATTTACGCCGTAAGGCGTTTCCCTCTGAAATCAACTCCCCTCTCTGCCTACCTGTCATCTTGTAAACCACACGATTATATGTTAGACGATTGCAACAATTTCATCCGTTGATTCAAAGGAATTTCATATGATAAAATCGAATCGACTCGTCCATTAAGATGATGATTCTTATTCCTGAAGGCCTTACCATTTTCTGAATTCCACATCTTTAAGAAATAATCAGTGGGTGGATTGCCGTTAGGTTTTGTGAACGTTTCCACTGTACTGTTATTGGTGTGGTAACCAGCGGCAAAATCAGAGGCCATGACAAGCGATTCTCTCAAGATCTGAGCTTCTGCTTCACGTCTTTCCTTTTCCAACTGTGTCTTGTGCCTCATGACGGCCAAGGCCTCGTACCCATATGGAGCAGTAGGTTTGGCTTCTTGTTTGGGTGCATGCGTCGAGGGATCGAGTCCCATCATGAACGAACGCTTCTTCAATTTTGTATTCCAAAAATTCTTGATTGCGTTACAGTTGCCACTATTTGAGATTTCTGCAGTTTTGAGTCTCATCATCATTTATCAATAACAATATAGACAGATATTCATCATGTAAGTATATATCACTCTGAATATTGCTCTTCAATCATTTTTTATCATATGTGAAGATGAGAGGGATCACTGTTAACATACTTGAGGGATGTTATTTATAAGTATGATTTTTTTTTTCCCGGCGGGGTGTGGGGGGCGGGGGGGTTGTGTTGTAGAATCAGAGGTATAGTCTACAGGATGATGATTTACATAGAAAATTGGAGGACCAAGGCCTTTTGGCAAGAATCAAGTGCATTACTCTCTTCCCATATGTCACCCCTGCGCTCACTCACAGATTTAATGGTTATATCCTCAGAAAACTCTAGGTACTCGAATTATGTTTGTCTCTACAATTCCTCACAAGTTACATAGAAGTCTGTAGCCCTGAAAAGGAAATTATGAATTTACCTGTGCAATTTACAAAGACTGGCAGCAATTGAAGCAAAATCCTTATCTGGGTTTCAGAATCAATAGTATAGTCAGCAGGATAATAAATTACATGGAAAATCAAAGTTGGGGTGGCTGGCAGAAATGTTTGCCCATCGATTTTCTCTTCTTCACTGTAAGATACTTGACCTTGCTTTTGTAGAACGAGGTTTAGAGTTTGCACATCCATTGGAAGAGTCTGAAACATCCCATGGATAACTTTTGAACTCTCTTGGAATGCCCAGCGACCACTTTGTAGCAATAGAGTTAGGAAAATGTGATCCCATTAGATTTCAGCAAATAACAAATCACTGGCGGTGAAAGAAGGAAATCTGATATTGGATCACATCTGGCAAGAGGATAGGGATGCAAGGAGTTCTGAAAACAACCAAGGAAATTGTTTTGGACGACTGGTTTGGAGAGGAACTGTGCCTAAATGTGCCTTCAGCCTAACAAGACCATTTTAACTACAAAAATCCTCTTGAAAATAAAACTTGAGGTTGTCATTAAAAATCCAATTCACTTATAATGAATGCTTACAAATCTACACTTGGCTTTGGTTTGGCTTGAAGCTTATCTTATGCAGACTCTATTTTTTGCTTCAATCTTCTCGCAACAATCAAATGATCATCCATTACCCCCTTGTTTTTAACATGCCAAAACGACCAAGAAGCCCCATGATAGTTCATATTCCCATTTTGATATTTTAAAATCCAGAGTCTTTTGGTGGGAAAATTTCATGTAGTCATTATTTTAACTGTGGCATCATCTGTGTTGTTCAAGTTTTTGCTGTGTAAATAATTGACTTGCTTCCCAATTTTTTGTGCACTGACTATTGCTTTGTTTGATCCTCAATGTATGTAGGATAAAGCCTTTTATACTGGTATATTTCAGTGTGCATACCGAAAACAGGCATGGCCTTTTCAGTTAAAATGGACCTTTGCAAGAACATACGATTTAAAGCTGAACGTAATCAGATCAAGATTTCTTCTCTTCTTTTTACACAGCTCTGTTTGGCATGTTATATATACAAGTAAGAAACTTATATTCTAGAATGAAAAGCAGAGGATTCATATCTTAGTTGGAGAGTCAGAATTCCCCAATGTAAACAACTACAGATTCTTAGATCAAAATTTAGTTATGCTTTTGTTTCTGGAATTTGTATGCAGTCTTAGGTAATTCAAGCTAAAAAACCAACAACAGAAATAGTTGAACAATATAAATATTCATTCATAATACACTGGCATACTCCCAAAGAGGGGGAAAAGGAACACCAAATTGAATTTAAGTTGGTTATGTGGGAGAGATGTTTTTTAAATGGTTCATGAATAACTAAATGGATTATTTAGCAAGGTAATACTAATTCACCATTAAGTCGATCCCACGTCCACAACAGTCTTGTTACCTGCGAAACACCAAGGTCCCCATGACTTAATGTGTTACCCACCATTATTATACCAATCCTTATCCGCCATACCCAAAGACAAGTTATTTTGGTCAAAAATGAAGAGAGCAATTAGGCGAGCATGGAGGAGAGCCATAGGGTGCGATTTCTCTTATTGATCCAGTTGAATCAAAATCAGAAGCTTAATGATTTGGATATGGATCTATTTGCAGCAATTGAACTCATTGACCTAGAGTACCTGGCATTCTTTCTTTGATTGGCTTCATACCCATAACCATTAGCAGCACAGTCAGGTGTTGAGATGGCCCCAGAGCCTGTTTACCAAGAAGCAGTAGAAGTTGAGTTTACGAAGAAGCAGGAGCATTTGAGTCCACAATTTTTCACCGGCACTTTATGCCTTTAGATAGTAAGAAATTGCTCCATTGATTTTCAAGTGCCACTCTCTTTTGTCATAGCCGCAATTTTGAACAGTTATGGAGAGTGATATCTACAGGAATCAATTATGCAGTGCATGGTCGGTAATGAATGCTATGTCGTATAATGTCATTGAGTTACACCAATCTATTATTATCCCATAGTTTTGGAATTATGAAACCAGTGATTAAAGAAATCTCAAATCCCATTATTACTCCATGAAATATCAATGTTATACACTATAAAGGGTGCTTGATTATGATAAATGATTGTCTTTTTAACAAGAAGAGACGACATTGAACATGCCTCTGTTAACAATTGCGTTACAGTTGCTGCTATTTGAGCTTTCTACAGTTTTGAGTCTCATCATCATTTATCAATAACAATAGAGACAGATATTCATCATGTAAGTATATATCACTCTAAATATTTCTCTTCAATCATTTTTTATCATATGTGAAGATGAGAGGGATCACTGTTAACATACTTGAGGGATGTTATTTATAAGTATGATTATTTTTTTCCCCGGCGGGGTGGGGGGGGGTTGTGTTGTAGAATCAAAGGTATAGTCTACAGGATGATGATTTACATAGAAAATTGGAGGACCAAGGCCTTTTGGCAAGAATCAAGTGCATTACTCTCTTCCCATATGTCACCCTTGCGCTCACTCACAGATTTAATGGTTATATCCTCAGAAAACTCTAGGTACTCGAATTATGTTTGTCTCTACAATTCCTCACAAGTTACATAGAAGTTTGTAGCCCTGAAAAGGAAATTATGAATTTACCTGTGCAATTTACAAAGACTAGCAGCAATTGAAGCAAAATCCTTATCTGGGTTTCAGAATCAATAGTATAGTCAGCAGGATAACAAATTACATGGAAAATCAAAGTTGGGGTGGCTGGCAAAAATGTTTGCCTATTGATTTTCTCTTCTTCACTGTAAGATACTTGACCTTGCTTTTGTAGAACGAGGTTTAGAGTTTGCACATCCATTGGAAGAGTCTTAAACATCCCATGGATAACTTTTGAACTCTCTTGGAATGCCCAGCGACCACTTTGTAGCAATAGAGTTAGGAAAATTTGATCCCATTAGATTTCAGCAAATAACAAATCACTTGCGGTGAAAGAAGGAAATCTGATATTGGATCACATCTGGCAAGAGGATAGGGATGCAAGGAGTTCTGAAAACAACCAAGTAAATTGTTTTGGACGACTGGTTTGGAGAGGAACTGTGCCTAAATGTGCCTTCAGCCTAACAAGACCATTTTAACTACAAAAATCCTCTTGAAAATAAAACTTGAGGTTGTCATTAAAAATCCAATTCACTTATAATGAATGCTTACAAATCTACACTTGGCTTTGGTTTGGCTTGAAGCTTATCTTATGCAGACTCTATTTTTTGCTTCAATCTTCTCGCAACAATCAAATGATCATCCATTACCCCCTTGTTTTTAACATGCCAAAACGACCAAGAAGCCCCATGATAGTTCATATTCCCATTTTGATATTTTAAAATCCAGAGTCTTTTGGTGGGAAAATTTCATGTAGTCATTATTTTAACTGTGGCATCATCTGTGTTGTTCAAGTTTTTGCTGTGTAAATAATTGACTTGCTTCCCAATTTTTTGTGCACTGACTATTGCTTTGTTTGATCCTCAATGTATGTAGGATAAAGCCTTTTATACTGGTATATTTCAGTGTGCATACCGAAAACAGGCATGGCCTTTTCAGTTAAAATGGACCTTTGCAAGAACATACGATTTAAAGCTGAACGTAATCAGATCAAGATTTCTTCTCTTCTTTTTACACAGCTCTGTTTGGCATGTTATATATACAAGTAAGAAACTTATATTCTAGAATGAAAAGCAGAGGATTCATATCTTAGTTGGAGAGTCAGAATTCCCCAATGTAAACAACTACAGATTCTTAGATCAAAATTTAGTTATGCTTTTGTTTATGGAATTTGTAAGCAGTATTAGGTAATTCAAGCTAAAAAACCAACAACAGAAATAGTTGAAAAATATAAATATTCATTCATAATACACTGGCATACTCCCAAAGAGGGGGAAAAGGAACACCAAATTTAATTTAAGTTGGTTATGTGGGAGAGATGTTTTTTAAATGATTCATGAATAACTAAATGGATTATTTAGCAAGGTAATACTAATTCACCATTAAGTCGATCCCACGTCCACAACAGTCTTGTTACCTGCGAAACACCAAGGTCCCCATGACTTAATGTGTTACCCACCATTATTATACCAATCCTTATCCGCCATACCCAAAGACAAGTTATTTTGGTCAAAAATGAAGAGAGCAATTAGGCGAGCATGGAGGAGAGCCATAGGGTGCGATTTCTCTTATTGATCCAGTTGAATCAAAATCAGAAGCTTAATGATTTGGATATGGATCTATTTGCAGCAATTGAACTCATTGACCTAGAGTACCTGGCATTCTTTCTTTGATTGGCTTCATACCCATAACCATTAGCAGCACAGTCAGGTGTTGAGATGGCCCCAGAGCCTGTTTACCAAGAAGCAGTAGAAGTTGAGTTTACGAAGAAGCAGGAGCATTTGAGTCCACAATTTTTCACCGGCACTTTATGCCTTTAGATAGTAAGAAATTGCTCCATTGATTTTCAAGTGCCACTCTCTTTTGTCATAGCCGCAATTTTGAACAGTTATGGAGAGTGATATCTACAGGAATCAATTATGCAGTGCATGGTCGGTAATGAATGCTATGTCGTATAATGTCATTGAGTTACACCAATCTATTATTATCCCATAGTTTTGGAATTATGAAACCAGTGATTAAAGAAATCTCAAATCCCATTATTACTCCATGAAATATCAATGTTATACACTATAAAGGGTGCTTGATTATGATAAATGATTGTCTTTTTAACAAGAAGAGACGACATTGAACATGCCTCTGTTAACAATTGCGTTACAGTTGCTGCTATTTGAGCTTTCTACAGTTTTGAGTCTCATCATCATTTATCAATAACAATAGAGACAGATATTCATCATGTAAGTATATATCACTCTAAATATTTCTCTTCAATCATTTTTTATCATATGTGAAGATGAGAGGGATCACTGTTAACATACTTGAGGGATGTTATTTATAAGTATGATTATTTTTTTCCCCGGCGGGGTGGGGGGGGGTTGTGTTGTAGAATCATAGGTATAGTCTACAGGATGATGATTTACATAGAAAATTGGAGGACCAAGGCCTTTTGGCAAGAATCAAGTGCATTACTCTCTTCCCATATGTCACCCCTGCGCTCACTCACAGATTTAATGGTTATATCCTCAGAAAACTCTAGGTACTCGAATTATGTTTGTCTCTACAATTCCTCACATGTTACATAGAAGTTTATAGCCCTGAAAAGGAAATTATGAATTTACCTGTGCAATTTACAAAGACTGGCAGCAATTGAAGCAAAATCCTTATCTGGGTTTCAGAATCAATAGTATAGTCAGCAGGATAACAAATTACATGGAAAATCAAAGTTGGGGTGGCTGGCAGAAATGTTTGCCCATCGATTTTCTCTTCTTCACTATAAGATACTTGACCTTGCTTGTGTAGAACGAGATTTAGAGTTTGCACATCCATTGGAAGAGTCTAAAACATCCCATGGATAAATTTTGAACTCTCTTGGAATGCCCAGCGACCACTTTGTAGCAATAGAGTTAGGAAAATGTGATCCCATTAGATTTCAGCAAATAACAAATCATTGGCGGTGAAAGAAGGAAATCTGATATTGGATCACATCTGGCGAGAGGATAGGGATGCAAGGAGTTCTGAAAACAACCAAGGAAATTGTTTTGGACGACTGGTTTGGAGAGGAACTGTGCCTAAATGTGCCTTCAGCCTAACAAGAACATTTTAACTACAAAAATACTCTTGAAAATAAAACTTGAGGTTGTCATTAAAAATCCAATTCACTTATAATGAATGCTTACAAATCTTCACTTGGTTTTGGTTTGGCTTGAAGCTTATCTTATGCAGACTCTATTTTTTGCTTCAATCTGCTTGCAACAATCTAATGATCATCCATTACCCCCTTGTTTTTAACATGCCAAAACGACCAAGAAGCCCCTTGATAGTTCATATTCCCATTTTGATATTTTAAAATCCAGAGTCTTTTGGTGGGAAAATTTCATGTAGTCATTATTTTAACTATGGCATCGTCTGTGTTGTTCAAGTTTTTGCTGTGTAAATAATTGACTTGCTTCCAGATTTTTTGTGCATTGACTATTGAAGCCTATAGATGCACCATAAAACAAGTTACAACAAATATAAAGCAGAAGAGTGTTTTGCCTTCACACAGTTGCTATGTAAACATCCAGCCAAAAAACCATGCCAAGCCCCAGACATCCATACAAGTTGAAAAGAAATAGGGATTTTTGATAACACAGTCACAGTAAAGCTCAAGGAAAAAATACTACCATATATTTCTAGATTTTCAGTCAATACATGGTAATATAAAATTCAGGCTTCAACAAATAATTTGGGCCTTGGATCTTCAGACAATACACTCTAAGCTTATTTATCCAACTTTGTTTTTTTCTAGAATCAGGTGGCAATAACACTAAGCTACATTGAGTTAACAACAACAAAATTTTACATTGAGTAACACACATTCCAAGTTAGCCCAAGGCCTTGTGCAGTAACCGTTTTCTAACAAGAGAAAAACAAATAATCATGTTTATTAAGGATAGCAAATGTAGGAAATACATCAACTAAAACATGCAAGATAAATATAATGAATGTTAGATTTTTTGTTAATCTTCACATATCCTCTGGACCTGCATCTCCTAGAAAGCAAGGTTTTGTCTTACTATCTATGTAAGGACAGCTGAATAGTACTTTAGGAAGGTTAACTGACCTTTGCTTTATGAATA
>APFE031299298.1:134961-155785 GCA_000404065.3 Pinus taeda | reverse complement strand
CAATGAGTTTGCCCACATTGTAGCTTGGAAATACGTGATTTAGCCAAGGAAAGACGTGGCTGCCTTGGAATTATCATCAGTTCTTGTGCAGGTATTGAGCAGCGGAAGCAGGCAAGCAGCGGAAGATATTTGAGCCAGTGATTGATTCAGATCTGAGCTGTATTGTGTGTAACAGGAGGAGCTGGTACTGGATTGCTTGTGATAAGCATTGTACTTTGTAATGTTACATGACTCAATCATTAATATACAGATAGTTGGGGTTTTTAGCGAGATGCTTTCCCCGGGATACATACTGTGTTAATGTGTGAATGGTCTTGATGTTTTATTGTTATTGATGTTGCTATATTGATGATCAACGTAGAGGAGCTTATGTATTGTGTATGTTTTCCGCAATAGTACATGATCAGGATAATCTCCATTGAATATGTGTTAAATTATTCAAAATTTCTACAACTCTGTCTAGCTTTAACTTGATCTTCTCCATTTTTTCTTTTGCCTTTCTACACCTGTCAAAAGTATTGTTCTCTATTATAGTCAATTCCCGAAGTTATTTCTACAGCTCTTGATATTTCTTCCAGGAAACAGTCTCTTGTTCAAATCGTTCCAACACGAGTCGGGCTTGTGCCAATTCCTCTTGAAGATTTAGTAGAATGGGGTCATGGTGTGCCATAATGTCTTTGGATTGTATGTTCGTCTGAATGCCTATGCTATAAGAGGGGATATCTTATGTCTGTACTTCTTTATTGTAGGAGGTCAAAACCTCCATCTGAGTAGCTACGTATACTAAATTTGCATGTGGTCCTTCTTGAGTGACGATTGTTTGAGTAGTTATGAGCTCAGTTTGAGTTCCTGTAGCCCTATCTTCACATAATTTCATTTGCATAGCCACATTTACTACCTCAGGGGTATTGTTCGGAACCTTTCCCATTGTGATTTCTTTTATTTTTCTTCGAAGCCTCTTGATCGTTTTACGAATCTTCTAGTGTTATTTTCTTAGCTTCTTCAATTTTGTTCTGGATCTGTATCTTTTCTGAGGAGTAACTGGTCAACTAATAGTCTCATTAATAGCTTCTGTCTCTAAAGAGCCCGGTTGTTCACCCTAGCTTGTTCCAATAATACCGTGTCTCCAGATTGATTATCAGACTCCCGAATAACCTCTGTCCCTACTTCCTTTTCTTGGCCTATGTTTTCTATGTCTATACCTTCATGATTGTTTTCCACTGGGAGCATGTCATCAAATTGGCTCTCTAATTCCTAAATAGCCTCTGTATCTGTTTCGGCTTTGCGGTTTGTATCTCTTGAGGAAGACAGAATTCTGGTATAGCCAGAATTCCCTGGAGATTGGGTTTCTCCTAAGTTAGGATTAAGCAGTTCTTTGGGCTACATGTAAATGTTCATGTTGGCTAGGATTTGGGCCATCCCTGCCTCGAAATCATGCAAAATATCGTCTTGAGAACTCATATTTGGTGTTGGAGGAGGCCCCACTTCGTTTCTTTGTTCATCGTCAGGATGCCCTGCTCCTTCCTCAGGTTCTAGTTCAGGGTTATCTTGTCCTCCTGAATCTGGTTGCAAGTCTTGTACATTTACTGGGTTGGATAATTCTATGGGCTGACTAGCACTGCCTTGAGGATTTTCAGACGTTCCCTGGTCTAAATTCAACCTTGTAGATCATCTGCGTTTGTGGGGTTTGCTTCCTGAAAGGGCAGTCCTTTTTCTTTTTGGAACAGGGTTAGGTGGTGGCAGGTTTTCACCTCTTTGAAGGGCCGATATGAGATCATCCCAGATAGATTGTTGTTGGGAAAGGTTGTGACTAACTATTAACTTGATCAGACAATGGTGGCTAACTACTGTTTCTGGTTGTTAAGACCGTCTCAGTCTCTTGGCAGTGTCATGCAATAATGAATTCAACAGTGCAGGCAAATTAACAGAGCATTTTTGTTTTATAACTGCTAAAAGTTTGAGTTGTCATGGCCTTACCACGTCTCTACACCCATTTTAGGTAATATAGTTCTGGACAATTCGTGCGAATTCTCCCCATGGCTCTCCGAGAGAATATGGTCGAATGCCTTTACCCTTCTTGATTAGCTCTTGTCCTTCGTCCCTAAAAATATCCATAGCGTCTTGCAGCCTTAATCGCTTGTCAGCCCATACTGGTCCTTCTGTCGGCAACCCAGACACTTCTTCTATCATAGCATCTATTACGATGATTTGTGTCTACCTCTCACCAAGGATTGTCCATTTTGTAGATGCTGTAAAAATTCAATGGCAATTTTCTCATTGGGGGTTGAAATCTTGTAAAATATGTTGTCCATCCTGCATGAGCTAGAATTTGTTGGCTTCACTGGAGACATCTAGTGTTAAAGGTTCTCGACGCACTATTTTTCCTCCCATGATGCTTGAGTTCTTCCCTCCCATGATGCTTGAGTTCTTCCCTCTTCTGCACACGATTAGTGTAGTGGAGAAAGCACAGCAACGAGAAGAGCCGAGAGATGGAATAGCAAATGGTCTTAATGACTCTATCAGGTGATGTTTTATAAACATAAATACTGTTAAATTGAGTACTGTTATAATACCACACGCTCTATGATTATGGGATGTCGTATTATTCTACAAAAACAAATGAAAATATGACAACGCATGCATGAGTATACTGGAGGTCCTCGCCTCCTCTCAAAATGATAAGTCGCCTACGATTGAATGAATGAAAAGTTGACAAGTTGGCAGTGAAGTACAGGGGTGATGGATTGTGTAATAAAAGCGACAGGGTACATATATTAATGAAAAGATCATAAAAGGATATTGGAGTAATGAAAACAAGGCGTGCAACAAGAATTATTAAGTGATAAGATGTCGTGAGATGATGCGATAAAGAAAAAGGACAGCATACACAGGAGATGATACCTTACCACCGTTATTCCACTTGAAAATGTTGTGATTGATTTTAAAAGATTAACTCATGCATAAAGGTTTAAGGTAAGTTAGGGAAATAATCTCTCCGTAGAAAAAAAATAGAAAAATAAGAAGAGGGCATTGTAATAATTATTGATGTAGAAAATAAAACTTCAATACCATAAGCAGAGATTTTGTTGCCTGCAAGCATCCATAGCCTTGACAGAGTTTCTTTCTAACCCTTGGGAGCCAAGGTCCTCTATGTATAATGGGGGAAGTGCATTATGATGTCCATAGTAGAGACCAATGTGCTGGCATGGTAACCAGATGAAAACATTGACATTCACTGGGAAGTAGAGAAAGTGGTCAAGCCAGCTCGTGATGAGACCTCCTGTTTCAAGGACTTTGTTTCTTGATGCATCCATTGGATCATGGTAGGTTGGATCGTTTTGAGACCCCCTATCCTCCATCTGTGGAAAAAAAATCATAAAATTGTTAGTGAATATATATATATATATATATATGATATTTTATTTTTTTAACACTCCCCGTTTCATATATAGAGGGTTGCTCAGTACTCCTTGAGAGTAGGGATGGCGGAAGAAGTTTGAACATATCAATAGAAAATAAATATACCCATAATCTTATTGATAATAAACAGAGAGAATTATACGAGATGGGGGAGAACCAGCATGGTAAAGATAATCAATCAGTTTCATTTATAATGGAAATGATGACAGTGAAGTGATATAGATAATTGTGTCCTTTCTTTTTCAATCATCACAAAGCAATCTTGTTAAAGATGATAATATTCAAGATATTTACCTACTTCAGTAGATTCCATATTTGTTGCCTTTAGATATGTATTGTACTTTTATGCCATAAAGAGTGAACTGGGATGGGCTAGGAATGATCATGCAAGGGGAAGAAAGGGTATTCTCAAAAATACTCACAAGGTGTTGTTCCCTGAAGGGAATAGAAAAAGAAAACACACGCAAAAAGTGTTGTTCCCTATAGGGAACAGAAAAGAAAAACACACACGAAAAGTGTTGTTCCCTATAGGGAACAGTGGTTGTTCCTGTTAGAGTCGATCTGTTCAGCCCTCCGTTAGAGATCAAAAACTCTTTGTTGCATTTCATTTTAGGTGTCCCATTCTGCTCGATCACTTGCATTCCATTTAGGAGCATCGATCCTCTAATGGAAGGGTCTTTTGCCCATACTTCACTCATGTCATTTACCTGCTAGTTGATGTCTCTTCATAAAAAAGCATATACAATTTTCTTTTCATCAAAGTGCCAAAATTTGTCTTTAAGGTCTAGTGTCAAGTAGGTCTAGGGTTTCATTAGGGTTTTGTTAATAAATGCTTCAGAGTGTCTGATAATCACCAGTAGGTCATGAGGATGTTCCTAATAAGTTTTCATTCCATAATTTTCATCACCAATAATGCTGAGAATGATTCTTCTTCAAAACTCTATTTTGAAGAAGAAATCGTTAAAATTGTTTGTTGTAATAAATATGTAATTTTTTAAGGTTTTTCAAGTTCTACAGTTGTTCAGTGCAACCCTAGTCATCCTTTACCAAATTCCATGTCAGCTATCCTTGCAAAAAATTGCCAAGGGTTTCATCATTCCAGTCAAAAAATCAAAGGAAACAACCAAAAAACAGAGCTTCAATTAAAAGGTGAAAAGTGCCAAAGTTTAAACATTACAAAAATGGGTTTGACAAAAGAAAAATCAAAATCCATGGCTATATGAGATATTTTCCATTTTGAAAATTCATTTGCATACCAAGAACAAAGAGGAGGCAGCTCAAAGCAATTTTTGGTGAACAAGTAAGAATTTGGGTGAATTTGGAAGAAACTTGGCCGGCGCGGCGCATAGAGCAGGTGGCACGGCACACTGGGGAGGCGCGGTGCACTAGGAGAAAATGTACAATGTTATTTTACACAGGCACAACGCACTGGGAAGGTGCGGCGCATTGGGTGAGCAGCGCGGCGCATACACTTAAAGGCCTAAAATTGCTCAAAATTCCTCCAAATTGCCTATAATTCGCACAGATTTTCCAGGTAGAGCCTCCATCAATGCATTTCATGCAATTTTGTGCTATGATATGGTGATGGATGAATGGTGATGGTCTAAACCCTACCATGTCAAAGCTCTCATATAAAAATGGCTTCCTAGGGTTTTAAACAACAATTTACCACCAAGTTTTCTCTTTCCATCCTTCTCTTGTCTCCCTTATTCCTTTTGTCCAATATTTCATTGTTCCCTACCCCCTAAAATTAATAAACCCTATCCTAAATCCCTTTTCCCAAGTTTTCAAATCCAAAACCCCTAAACCATAATCCTATACATAAAATCCCAAACCCTCCCATATTTTCCTGATTAAATATATCCCAATAGTCCCTAATCCCTCATAGTTTTTCCTCTATCCTAACAGTCCCTTGTTTCACTTTTTCCCCATGGTGGCAAAGTTCAACCACATCACAAAAGAGCAGTCCAATACAGTTTCATACACCAACATCTATTTCTCCAAGGCAGTTTGTATAGCAGTAGTTATGTCATCCGATCATTCATCCGATTATGAAGTGGAGACCCAAAGTGACTTACCCATGGAGGGACATGCACCCCGGAGGCCTCATAAAGGTGGCAGACATGTTAGATAAGAACCAACCACCCTTACAGAATTGCAGGCCTACCCTCTTGCCATCTCTTGTTTCCAGTTTCAGTCATGTTATGAATTTTGTGAGAAGGTTGCTACTGTTCAGGTCCATCATGAGTTGGCTCACTTATTTGTATTGCATTTACATGGTGATCGAGTTACTTTGGCTGGTGTCACTTTCACACTTACACCAGAACCAATCTCACGAGCAACCGACATACCTAACATTGGAGAGCCATGGAACAAGAGGCAAAAG
Organism: Pinus taeda; assembly: GCA_000404065.3. Classification (NCBI taxonomy): domain Eukaryota; kingdom Viridiplantae; phylum Streptophyta; class Pinopsida; order Pinales; family Pinaceae; genus Pinus; species Pinus taeda. The sequence goes on along the minus strand of APFE031299298.1, from coordinate 149,979 downwards.
ATTGACCGGCAGCATTATGAGCCATATATCAAACCCGATTTCTTGAGGCAGCTCAAGAGAGTGTTTCCTTTCCGATATCTCAAAGATGAATATGCTCCACTAATGAAATTGATCATGAAGTATTTCAGTTGTGAAGGTCGTTTCTCCCGATTATATGCTTATCACATCAGGTTTCTCATGCATTTCATTCAATTACGGATGATGAAAATTCCTTATTTCATATGTCGAAACATATAAAGGATGACCGTCCTTGTGCAGCACAAGAACACTCAGCAACAATTCAACAGTATTTTCCATTTTGCTTTCATCAAAATTTTGGTGGTTCATCAGCTTGGATTACAGGGCATCACTTGGGATGATTTCATCTCCCGTGAGTTTTTCAGAGTTTCACAGGGACCTCTAGAGGTTGCGCATGAGACATGTGGACCTTCTCATCAGCATGAAGGCCATGATCCACACACTGCTACGATACCGGTTTTCATTACTTATCAGAAGGGCACAAGGCAGTTATTTACAGTAGCAAAGCAAGTGTTATCTCCACCTGGGGTGGAAGGGGACTCGTTTCTGACATCAACACCATAGGTACAGGACAAAGGAAAGAGGCCAATGCAGGATGAGGGGCCTTCAGGTGAGCGGGACTTTATTTTTGTTCAGGATGATGATACAGACATGGGCCCGCAAAGTGCACATCTTTGAGAGATCATCCACGAGCAGCAGACAGAGATCAAAGCCTTGTCCCTCGACTTGGAGAGGGCTAAGTGGACTATGAAATACTTGGAGCAAAGGAACAAGCAGCTTGAAGATCAGCAAGCAATCATGGAGTTGCAAAACATCCACAAGAATCGCCAAGTTGCCCAAAGGCGAAGGATTGAATTCACTTCATTGGAGCAAGAGATTAATGATGATCAGGAGTCTTGGCTCGAGAGAATCAACATCCACTTGGAGAGACTATTGGAAAAGGCCGATAAGGACAAAGCATTGTTGAGACACATGGTTTTCCATTACAGGGCACGCAATATGAGTTCCAAGGCACGAATAAGGAATCTAAAGGCAAAATTGAAGAAGGCAACAAAGAAGGAAAAGAGGCAAAAGGAGCATGATCGTCTTCAGATATTGGCTGAAGCCTCTTTAGCCCAGCATGAAACTTGATAGAGAAGGTCCAGCCCAAATTTCAAGAAATTTGAAGCAATTTTTGCACTTTTGAAAATTTTTGCATTGAAAAACAGGTTTTGCCTCCCTATGCGCCGCGCCACATGGCGCTCGCTTTTGCTAGAGGGTTCCAAATTTCAAAAACTTTATATTTTTGGATTTGGCATAAAAAATCATGATTTCTGGTGCATGGCCAAGAAATTTGGGCAAGTTTTGAGTCCTCAAGAGGTCAAAAACACTCAAAAAATGACCTCTTTGCCCCTATTTTGACACACAGGAAGCAGTCCTGGGAGATTGAATTTTTGGAGAGGAAAATGGACACCAAATTGAAAACTTCTGCTTGGGTTGGAAAGTAGACAGGTAGGGCATTCGAAAAGGCTTTCATGAGCTCAATTTGGACTCTGGGAACGGCCTTAAATTCAGCTCCAAAGTGGTGCGATGCATAGAGAATCAAGCATGGCGCATAAAGGATTTTTGGCTTATTTTTCACTGTACAGCTCAAAAATTCGCCCAGTTTGGACTAGTTTTGCTTTTTGATGTAGTTATTGATCTACCATGATGTAATTGGAGGACCATGATGTAGTATTAGCACATTTTTACTTGTTCTAGAGGATTCATTCACTAAAAAGTGAAACTTTAATGAATGAATCAGTTTCCTACCTTATAGAGGCAAGTTGTTTGATTGCCTAAATTTCAGTGCTTTGTTTAGAATTGGTTGAAACAGCTCCTAGAATGATGAGCTCGACCCCCAGAGGTATGGGAATGGGTTAGGATGGTCTATATCATGTATTTTCTGAGTCATTGTTAGGGTTGGACACTTGGGATTGCTTGGCACATCATTGTACATTCTATCTCTACATTTTTTGCTAAGGAAAGACTAGGGTTTTGCAGCACTTGTTGGGATCCATGTGGCTCTATGTTTTGATGGTGTTTTTCTCTATGTAATTGTAAGTTCACTGATGTTTATGTGTATCATTTTCCCTTCTCTTTTCTTCTGAAATTAAACAAATGAGTGATTAAGGTAGAATCCATTAAACTGTTATGCTCTGCCTTGAAATTTTGTTTAATTTTACATGTTTTCATCTATTTGAGGAGGACCCTTTCCCTACTTGGCTCCTCACCGGTCTAATCCATCCATTCATTCATTCCAAAGCATCAAAAAAATTTCCTTCCTTGCCCCAATTAGAACTCTGCAAAAACTATGCCTCATCCCTGGACCCAAATTTTCCTTTCCCTTTTTCCAACACAAAACCCCCCAAAAAACTTAAATTAAATCCTTTCACTTCATATCTAGCCTAAGATCAATTGTTAAATCAGTCATCTCAAGCCCCATCGATTATATTTTTCTGAGATTGACCCAGAGAGAGCCCTCTCCTGGCTGAGTGTGGTTTGATGTGGACCTAGAATCTTACCTTTTCAGCCTGAGGTAAATCTAGGCTCTAACAGCTCCCTGTAGGGAACATCAAAGAAAAATACACATGAAAATTGTTATTCCCTATAGGGAATAGCAAAGAAAAACACATGCAAAAAGTGTTGTTCCCTATAGGGAACAACAAAGAAAAATACACTCTAAAAGTGATGTTCCCTATAGGGAACAGCAGCTGTTCCCTGTAGGGCACAACAAAGAAAACCACATGTGAAAAGTGGTGTTCCCTATACAGAACAACAGTTGCTTCCTATAGGGAATAGCAAAGAAAAACACACGCGAAAAGTGTTGTTCCCTATAGGGAATAGTAGCTATTCCCTATAGGGCACAGCAAAGAAAAACACATGTGAAAAGTGTTGTTCCCTATAGGGAACAGCAAAGAAAAACACACGTGAAAAGTGATGTCCCTATAGGGAACAGCAAATAAAAACAGGAAAAAAAACCGACAAACAATCATCTCTATTGTTCTAAGAAAATACAATCGAATAGAAAAAAATAGAAAAACAATTGTATGTACAAGTTTCAAAAATAAATTCTTTATGGGACTGGTGTTGTCGAAGAGTTGCCTTCTATAGCAAGAATTTGTATCGTAGAATATTTGCGTATCTGTTGGCAAAAGGATTCCCTTGTAAGCAGTTTGTGGTAGAGGCGTACCCGATGCCCATTTGCTTTAAAAGAGTAGCAAAATCCAACGATGGTGGCAAATGTAAGGGTGTCATTATCGTGCACCTATTTTATCTCGTAGGGACCTAACCATCTATTCTAGAGTTTGCCCAGGAAATCCTGGAACCTAGAATCGTACAAAAGTGCCCAGTCACCTTCATGGAATATCTTTTTCTTGATGAGGGCGTCATGCCATTTTGCTCTTTGTTGTTGAATAAGTGCAGTATGTTGAAGAGTCGATAGCTGGATTTCATCCAATTCATTTATTTGTTGTAACCTATTAATATGTGCTTCATTCAAATCCAGCCCTACTTCTTGGGCTATCCTCAATGTCGGAATTTCAAATTCTATGGGGAAGATAGGTTCCTTACCAAACACCAGCTGATATGGGGAGTATCTTGTGGTATTCCTCCAAGTCGTGCGACATGCCCACAGGGCTTCTGGCAATCGAGCAGCCTAGTCATATCTATGCAAGGTGACTGTCTTTGTTAGAATGGCCTTTATTACTTTGTTGGTACTTTCTACCTGGCCGTTTGCCTACGGGTGGTATGGAGATGTGATTCTGTGCAAAATGCGATGATTTTTTAGTGTAGCAGCAATCTTATGGCCTACAAATTGTGGCCCTCCTTCCGTAATTATTTCTCTGGGCAAGCCATACCGCATGAAAATTTTGAAAAGAAAGTTGATTACTGTGTCCTCTGTTGCCCTTGGTAATGCTACTACCTCCACCCATTTAGTCATGTATTCTATTGCAACCAGTATATATGACTTTTGATTAGATGATATATTTATTGGGCCAACAGAATCTAACGCCCAGCATTCAAAAGGTTCGATGACTAACTGTGGATGTAGGGACATCTCGTCAGACTGGTCAGGGCGGCCCATTCTTTTGGAAACTATAGCATGCTTGGAAAAAATTCTTGGCGTCCTTAAAAATCGTGGGACAATAATAGCCCATCTGTAAGATTTTATGTCCAGTCATGTGGTCTACAAAGTTTCCACTGCAAGGTCCATCATCGCAGGCTTTTAGGATATCGTATATTTCATCTTCCTTGATACACCTGCGGATATTCATATCGGCTTCTGTGTGAAAGAGGTATCCTCCAATCCAGGAGAACTGAGTGCTATGTTGCACTATAAATTTTCTTTCTCTGGGCATCCGGTGTTTAGGTACTTTTCCCACTGCTAAGTAATTCATGACATCTGCATACCATGGTGTTTTCACAGTCACAGCAAACCGGTGCTCATCGGGGAACTAGTCTTCTACCGCCACTACGTCGTCTGTTCTTGGCACACGTGAGAGGAAGTCTGCCACTAGATTTTCCTTTCCTAGTCGATCCTTGATCGTTATGTCAAATTCCTACAAAGGATTAACCATCGTGTCACTCTTCCATTCGTAATAGGCTTATTAGCTAAATATTTAATAGCAGAGTGATCAATATAAAGGACCATAAGGTATCCTGTTATATAGTGTCTGAATTTGTTAATAGCATAAATTACAACTAGAAACTCTTTCTCAATCATTGTGTAATTCAACTCAGCAGGAGTTAAGTTTTGCTGATGTAGTATATCGCATAGGGTTTCTTGTCTTATTCCTGGCCAAGAACTGCTCCAATAGTCATATCTGATGCATCGGATGAAATCTGGAATGGTAAATCCCAATTCGGGCCCCGTAGTACTGGGGTTGTTGATACTAGCCATTTTAATTCTGTAAAGGCAATGTCACATTTGTCAGTCCATATAAAATTGATATTTCCTATCAAATCATATAATGGTGTAGCAATTTGGGAAAAAAAATTATAAATCTCTCATAATATCCAGAAAATCCCAAAAAACTACGTACCTGAGTTTTTGTGCAGGGGGTACCTAGTAAGAGGATTACCTGAATTTTTGTTGGATGTACCTAAATTCCAATTGTTGAGATGTAATGACCCAGGATCAGGCCTTCTGTCATCATCATGTGGCATTTCTCGTGGCTTAAGAAGAGCCTAGTAGCGATGCATCTTTCCAGGACTTTCTCCAGTGTTTGTAATGCCTGCTCGAAGTCATCTCCATAGGGTGTAAAATCATCCATGTACACCTCTAATCCCTCGTTTATCAAGTCTGCAAAAATACTAAGTATGGCTCTCTGGAATGTAGCAAGTGCATTGCACAATCCGAAAGGTAATACCCTGTAAGCAAACGTCCCCCAGGGGCAGGTGAAGGTAGTCTTATCTTGGTCTTCAAGGGAAATTTGGATTTGGTTGTAGCCACTGAAGTCATCCAGGAAAGAGAAGAATTTTTTACCTGCCAATGTGTCGAGAACCTGGTCGATAAATGGGAGAGGAAAATGATATTTTTGTCTTTCTTTGTTAAGCTCTCTATAATCAACACATATACACCATTTCCCATTATTTTTAGGAACCACAACTAATGGAGAAACCCATTTACTATCAAATATAGGATAGATGAAATTTACATCTAACAGTTTCTGTAGTTCATCTTTAACAACATCCTTTAGGTGAGGGTTTAATCTTCATTGAGGTTGTCGAATGGGTCTTGCATCTTTTTCAATGTAGATGTGGTGCATACATAATTGGGGGTCAATCCCTTTCACATCTAGGTAATCCAAAGAGAAAGCCCCTTTACATTTCCTAAGGATTTGAATTAGCTTCTACTACTAGTCATCACTCAACTTTGTGTTAATGTTAAGGACTTTCCCTGGCTCAATTTGAATAGGTTTGTCATTATAGATAGTTGTTGTTGGTATTGTTTGGTCATTGATATCTTTTAAAGGATCTTCTTCAATTTCATTATCAAGGATTGCTTCAATCATGTGACATTTTAGATTAGATACGACAACTGGGTGGTTAATGTAAGTGTTAATAATATCATCTTCTGTTTGGTTCTTAAATTCAAGAGCATATGTTACAGTTAGTGGTGATCGAATATTTTTGGTTAAATATGTTACAGGTTGCTTCCTAGTTTTTATTATGGTTAGGCTTGGCTGAGCTGGAGGGTATAAAGCTAGGTTCTTCACATCATTTCCTCTGGCTATAGTCATATTGCATGTTCGACAGCTTATATAAGCATTTGCGGTCGCTAGCCTAGGTCTTCCTAATATTAGAAGATGTCCATCTAGCTGGTTTCTAGGATTAATAATCAAGAAATCTGTTGGGTACTCCCAAGAATCTACAAACACCATTACATCCTGTAATGTCCCTTCTAGTTTAATAATTCAACGGTCAACAAGTTCCAACAAGGTCGTAGTTGGATCTAACGTTGTGATGCCAAGTCTCTGACAGGTTGTTGTTGTGAGAATATTAATGGCTACCCCTAGATCGACTAACGCATTGGGAAAGGAGCATCCATTTATTTGTACTGTGATAATAGGGTTTCCTGGGTCTTCATATTTCATTGGTATCTCTCTGCCTAATAATAAATCAGACAAAGTTCCGACTACATGGACAGTTGGTGTTACCTTTATTTTCCGCGTAGGCTTTTTGGTACATAATTCCTTAATGGTTTTTGCATAGATTGGAATGTCCTGAATAGCCTGGAGGAGGGGTATTTTTACACAAAGATTTTTTAATTCTCCCAGGATATCAAAGTCGGGATATTCAATTGGGCAAGGTATAATCAATATTTCTGGGAATGGCGGAGAAGAAGTAATAGTCTATTCGTGGTTTTTCTGCTTGACTGTATTCTCCCTTTGAAGTGTTTGTTCTACAGGTAGAGGTTCTTCCAATTGCATATTTTTATCATCCTTTGGCACAATTATTTGTCCAAATCCCAATTTGAGTTCATTACATTCTCTCAACTCGGTTTCTGGATCCAGACCTTCAATAATTTGTACCGACTGGACTGGTTTGTTGTTAGGATTTGGGTTGTGCTGGGCTGGGAGTTGCGGTCATAGATTGGGTTGAGGATTCTGCTGCAATGTTTAAGGTGTTGGTAGCGTAGGTTGAGGCAAGGGGACTGTCCCTACTGGCTGGTTCATAGGTCTTTTCCAGCTTGATTGCCAGTTTTGGTTTTGTGAAGTGGAAGGGGACCATTGAGATGGATATGGATTTTTCTACGAATTTGACTGATTGGACCAAGGTGGCGTAGAAAATGTTTGTGGTGACTAATTAGGAAAAAGTGGTTGGTTCTGCTATATAGCTCCTATGTATTGCTGAGAATTATATTGTGAAGGTTGAAAGAATGAAGATGGGTCGATAGGCATACCTGTTTGTCGTGCTTTCCATTGGTGACATTGGTTTAACAAGTAGACTGGTTCCGCCTCTTCCTCTGCCTCCTTGAAGACCACTTTTAATCCTGGGAGTGATGGGAAACTTTTTGTGGCATGTTCTTTAGTGCATATGGCACACATCTATACCATATCCAATGGGCATTCTTTATGACTATTTTCTTCCTGCATCGAGGGAAAAATATAACCAGGTTTTGTTCTGCTTCGACCTGCTTCTACTTGGCTTGCATGATTTCCAATTGTGTTGTCAAGGTTCCCAAGATATTCGTTTTGAAGTCTTCCAGCAGGTTTCCGATTTCAGTACGAGTAATGCTTCTGCCAGAGACTTTATTGTCCTTGGTGATCGCATCACGTTCAGCTAGCTTCAGCCTTGTACTGCCCCTCGAGCACGTGATACACAAATCAATAATGTTAGCACAGCCTTCTTGATGGATATCACCTTTACCCATGATATTTAGTGTCTCTACCCACTGGTCTTTCATCCCCTTAATCATCGTGGTTTTTAGCACATTATCAAGTAGATTTGCGTTGGGAGACCTTTGGAGGTTATATTGGAAACTCTCCACATACTCTTCCAAAGTTTCGCTAGGCCTTGCTAGCATTTGAAATATCTCATCTTTTAGTTCTGTAGATCTGCAATAATCTTGATATTTTTTAAGGAAGGCAGTTTTCATTTGGTCCCAATCATTGATGGTGCCTCCACCCAGTCCCATAAACCAACGCAGGGATACTCCCTTTAAAGTGGAGGGAAACAGCTTCAATTTATGGGGGTCAGTGGTGTAATCATAACCCCGACATAGGAAGTCGAATTCAAACAGGAACACATCTGGATATTCTGAAGTGAGTCCATGAAAGGTGGGAATATTTTGTAGAGGGATAGCTTTCATGGGGGCGTTGACAGCTATGTCAACAATAGGATATTGTAATGTAGAGGTCTGGGGTGTTTGTGGATTATTGGCCACTAGATCAAAGATATTCCAGTATCCTTCTAGGATTTCTGGAGCTAGAGAGTTGTCCCTAGGATGTCTATAAGAGGCGGGAATGATCCTAACAGCACTCCCTTGATCTGGGACACTGGGTTCCCTTTTCTCAATTACTACCTCAGGAGATCTTGGTTCCTCGGATTCCCCTGTTTCTCCTTCTCCTTCACGGACGTTGCAAGAATTCCCTTCTTGTGAGGGAATTGATCACAAATTTTCAATATCTTGAAAACTTTGTTCAGACCCTTCAGTTTTACTGTGGACCTTAGCGTAAGCTACAGATGGTGAGCCTGTGGCCCAAAGGGAGACAGTAGGATATCTAGAAGCAATGGTTTGGGGACCTACTGATGGCTGAGATTCAACTTTTTTTAAGATGTCGTTGATAAAAGTTGATCATCCAAGGGTCACCGGTCCCTTAGATTTTTCAGATTTGGGGTGTGGGATTGTATTATTTTCTGGTCTTTTCTTCTTAGTCATTCATGCAAAATTCAAATGTTTATTTCTACCTTAAATTCCTAGAATTTTGCTGGAAAGTGAGCGGGGGAGCGGCATTTTACTTGTTTCGTACACAGGTTCTTACCTTCCGTTTTTAATACCCAGTTCTCTCTCAGTAGACAAACATCAAACACCTACTTTACTTTTCTGTAATTGTGCTAAAAAGAGGCCGGAGGAGCAAGCACTTTACTTGCTCATTACATAGGTTCTTACCTTCCATTTTCAATAACCAATTCTTTCCCAGCAACAATTATTAGATATACATCACTCTTTGTAAAATGGCGACACTCTCCCCTACAACGGTGCCAAAACGTTGGGTGCTAAAAGGTGTCTTTTAAAACTCCTAATTACCTCACATTAATCATCAACCCGGGCAAGTCCTTTTATTCCAAGAGTGTACACAATATGTGCATGCTATGAATCCAAAGAGTAATGTTTCTTCAAAATGAAATATAAAACTTTGATACAACTCAAAAACTACAACTGTTAATAGAAATATTACATCCAGATTTAATCTTCGGCTGAAACCGTAATTATATCTCAAACCGGAAATTCAAATGGAAATGATGTCAACTGAGAGTTTAGTAGCAGTAACCAAACTCTTTCAGTTGATTAGATACTAACCACACTCTTATTGTAATCAATAAGGTTCACTGTCTTAACTGCTAATTAATTTAATCTACAATAAGCATAAATAGAATCAAATGACAATGTTGTGAAGCATGTAAAGAAAATGTACTAACTTCAATATAGGAAATCGATAATAGCAAATAAGATAAACTCACAAAAAATGGGAAAAATATCAAACCAATCAAACTTGCGTGAATTAGAAATATATAACACAAAGGATAGCAGTTTGATCCACCAAAGGTCGGGCCCTTAGCCACCAGCGAATACTATTGAGCTACTTCATAGAATACGAATGAACAGCAACGTAAATTACATATTAACCATTGAGCTCAATTCTCATTACAATATGGTCGTGTTCCTCCAAAGCAAGAGTCTGTACTGTAAAATTACAATTTGAAATGAACAGAAATTCGATCCCCTTTCCTCCTACAGTTTTTACTTTTATAGTCAAAAAGAGGTAAAAGATAAATGTGATCCCTCAGGATCGGGAGATCTTGAGGGATTCACAACTGAATGCTATCTTCTAACACCCTTCATATTTAGCATTGATCCTCCTTATTCATCCTCCGACCTGACCGCAATCGATGCGCCTCATTCTTCCTTTGTTGGTTTATGTTGTTCCGTCTCTGGGGAATAGCAACTGTTCCTTTCATCATTTCTTTGCATAAAAAGGAATAAGAGTTAGTTACGGTGGCTAAATCTTAATCGAGAGTAGTTAATTCATTTCTTATCATAATCCATCAATATGTTAGCATATCAAGATATGAAAGAGATAAGAAAAGAGGAAAAAGGTGATGGAATTAAGATTAAATACATATCCATTGTGTAACTCAACAGCCTTCATGTTATTGTGACTTCTAAGTGCAACGAAATGATATTTTCATTGCACAGTTGGATGTCACAATTCTAGTATGGAATGGATTAGAAATAACGCCCAACTGTGGAAATTGTGTTGAATTGGAAACATTGTGGTTCAAATGTTGAATAATGAATATTGATCTATTTGAGAATGCTTTGATCTAATATGTTAAGTTTCCTTGGAAATATCAATTGGTTCCTTAATTGCATTTGGGCAGATTATTCCCTTATTTAGTTGGGACATCATATTAGTATGAATTCCTATGTAGATAGTGCCCAGCTTGTTGTAGAGATCAATTGAGGAAAAACATTGTTTGGAACAGTCGCAAGAGGAAGGAATTTCATTGATTGAAGACCTATGATCTGATTGGGTGCATTAGGAATCCTAGGGAATTTACAATAGTAAAACTAGCACAGGTAACTTCAATCCTTTTATACTTATTCAGGCTACTTGTAAGAGTTGTAGATTTGTGCATTCCATGCCTAGTTATTTTTTATGGAGCATGATATAATTGAGTATGCAATGGATTAAATGTTGTGGTTTAGAAGGTATCTAGTTTTATTGGCACTTTCCAGCTACAAGTTGATATAAAAATCTAGTTGTAGACAATATTCCCTTCATAATTGGTGTTTAGAGGAATTTTATACATCATTCTATCATATGGTTGCTAGAGATTTGTATTCCAATAAAGTATTGTTAACGCAAAATTGATTTCCTTTTAGACATATGATCCTTCTAAAAATCAGAAAATTAATACATTCACAGGGGATGTATATAGCATACTAGCAATACCTTTATCTTATATGTGATTATATATTAGTTGGATCTCATTTTTTACACTACTCTACCCATCATTCTCTATGATTACTAGCACTTGGGCACTCCATGCAGTGTTTGGTTTGTATTTTTATTCATTATGGATGCCATCTAAATCAAAGACTATTTGGAGTCCATTTTTCTAGTCGAGCTTCAGACAAAGACTTTGTTTCCCAACCATATCATTGCAAGTTTCACATAATCTCATTTGATGTTCTACTATCATTTTTTTCTATTCTTGTATTTTTCTGAAATTGGAAAAGCACAGAGCTCAAATTTACATCTATTCTTATCACCCACATTAGAAATTTTCACCAGCCACATAAGTGTTTTTTAATGATCAGTGGCCTCTTGATCGTTCACTTATAGCTTTCCTCATGATTTTTGGCACTATTCAAATCATCCTTCCTAGAATATACAATATGTTGAGGGAGTGGGGTGAATAGTGAAAACCCATTGCATTGGCTCTACTTGCCTTGGTAAGTGGGTAGCCCCTACCCTTGCAAGTGTTATTTCATTTAATCATGGAGATCAGTGTCCATCATAGGATATCCTTTATAGCACATCAATTCAACCTATATTCTAACATGGTTATTAGGCATCCACCTTCAAAGTTCTAATTGTTGCTATGGAAGGCCTAAATGGACTATTTATGTAGTATAGTTGCTTAAAGTTTCACTCATACTGGTCCTGGTAATGAAAGGGACTCTCCAAATCGTGCTCCTAACATAAAGGAGGGTTTTTGAGTCAGAATGATCTGAATGATGTTAATATGGAACTGTATAAGGAAAGGAAAACATGGAATGAATGCTTAAGATTATTGTAACGGATATAAATTGAATGACTTCTCTTGAACACAACAGTGACACTGAAATGGAGTTGGAAGCATTGACCCAAAACCTAAATGGAGGTTATGTGAAGGTATGATGAACTAAAAGATAAGAATATTACCCAACCCAAAAGCCATAGAGATGAAGTGGAAGAGTTTTGTGTTCAAGAGTGACTCACTCCCATTAACAAATTGAGTATCCTATTTTCCCAATTTCCCCAACCATATTGGTCAATACCTCTTTATTTTTTAACAAGATTGAGGAGGATAACATATGCTTGATCTGTGAGTCCATCCTTTGGATGAATCCCTCTGAATATATTTAATGAAACCTGAGAAGGATCGATTCGTCCTTGTCATGTTGGACAAGTCCATCTTTGTTTGATGTTTTAAAAAGTCCAGCGAAGATAAAACTCGACATAGTTTTCATGTTTAGAGAGTTTGAAGAAGAGGTGAAAAAGAAAACTCCAAATGTCCCTTTTCGTAGGTAGTCCCTTAGGTCCAAAAAGGTAGAAAACAATACCCAAGAGAACCTCTTAGCCACGTTCAACTAAGGTATTCATTTTTCATCGTTATTCTATCTCAATCTGCCAAAGGGTTAAACTTATGCTAAGTAGAATTTTTTTCATTTAATTTTACGAGTTCGAAAAGACAAGTGCTCAGGAATATTTCCATGTTTTGGGAGTCCAAAAAGAGTTGAAAGGGGAATCCAAGGGGTTCCTTTTTCGTAGGTTTATAGAGCCTGAAAAAAGAGATAAATGTACTCTTTGGTCAAAATCACATGTGTAAAGCACAACAAAATTCGTTAACAGTTGTCGACCTACTCAAAACAACAGGGAAAGGATTAAACATACATGTTTCATAGTAAAAATGAATCATCACTAGGTCAAAACTTTAAATATGAATAAAATAATGAGAAATATGACCATATATACTCAAAAATGATTATTCATCTTTACCATTTCACATTTACCTCTAACAGTAAGAGTTATGAATACCTTTTTCCCTAGATCTTCTGTAGCTAATTGCAGCCAATCCAGTGGACGATTTTGAGTACCATCACTTCCAGGTAGGAGATAAATCCTTTATCTTTCTTTCAGTGGTTCCATTTTGTGATTTCAAGCAAAATTTATGAGTTTTTGAGGGCCCTTGGGTTCCAAAATTTCACCCTAGGACCAACACAGGCCCAAAGGGTTGAAAATTTTGTTGCACCTAGGTAGTCATGCATTGCAGGCAAAGGTGCAATACTCTGGTTTTCTCTTATGGGGTGTGTTGGGCACAAACGTAAATATTTTTTATCAGTTCTCCCTCAAAATTTGACAAGTTTTTTACATAAAAAGAATCCTAATGAATCTCATGTTGATATTTTGGGGGTTTATCAGCACAAAATGGATTTTGTATGGAGAGAAAGAGAACATGAGGAACAATATTTAAATGCAGCAAATGATCATGCTACCATCCAAGCATTAAATAATTGTATATTACTAAAATTATTTTGGGTTCCTCATATGAGGCAACAGATGGAGTTGTTGAAATACCTTCTTCTTTCATGGGATGTTCAAGCAAAAGCTTTCAGGTTTGGGGAACATCTACTTGAGATAAAGATAGAGGATATCTACTTTCTGACATGGTTTTCCATGAGGGATGCCCCCATATCTCTCCTAGGTGGGAAAAGTGGTGGGGAGACAGTGAAAAATTATATAGCCACCTATTATAGATCTAGAGCCCAACCAAAAAAGGATGGAAACATTAGTATAAAAGATGTGACCCAATTACCATTGAGAATGATCCTATTCATTATCATAATATTGGCAGGTAGCTCCACATTGCATGTGAAAATCATATCATATATGCAATATGGGTTGGACTATCTGGAGCCAAGACTCTTAACCTAGAGCAAGGGAGTTATGGTCAATATGAAAAAACAACTGACTAAAGAAAAAGAGGGAAAACTAAAGAACTTTGGATACGATGCGATCTTAGTTTCCTTTGCATTAGAATGGGTTCCATTAATTCAACCTCATCATCTTGACATAATTAAGCCCATCAATCCGAGGGTGTCATGGATGAGGAGGTGGATAGATCACATGTCCTGACATGCAGGGTCAGCGATGATCATCTTTTCACTAGCCTTCTTCAGATGGATGCGCAAACAATTTATCATGATCAACGACTATCCTTAAGCAAGAATAGATTTCTATGATGACCTTGAGATCATGCTTCTTGAGGGTGAGGAATGGGGTGTTGCAGGTAAGAAATTTTTACCTTTTAAGTTTTGAAAGTTTTACAATTTTTGTTGTGTTTTTTATGTTTCCGAGACTAAACAATTGATGTTTCATGCAAATGTGGGACCAATTCAACCTCCTGGTGCTTCATATCTCCAACTTGCAGAGGAACGACAATAGGAGGAGGTAGTAGAACCAACACGGGTCATTGCAGTGGGATGGGATATGCTACGAGATCTAGATGTAGAAAAGGTCCTATCAGAGGTAGAGTGCCACATGGAAGGATTGACATATGGAATTGATGGTACCGCAGTCAACCAACTTCCATTGTGACTTCAGCGATACACCATAGGAGTGCCTAGTCGTATCGATCAACTACTGCACAAGATGGCTCATGCAGTGTCATTATGTCATGAGCACCTTTGATTATGTCTACTTAGATATTTGCATGTAGTTTTTTATATGGTTGATGTATGCCATATGTCTCTCAAGCACAATTTTTTGTAAAACAAAACTTATATATATATATATATATACATGGAATTAATGATATCGTGGTCGACCAACTTCCACTGTGACTTCAGTGATACACCATAGGAGTGCCTAGTCGTATCAGTCTACTACTACACAAGATGTCTCATGCAATGTCATTATTTCATGAGCACCTTTGATTATGCCTACTTAGACCTTTGCATGTAGTTTTTTATATGGGCGATGT
>APFE031299298.1:89166-129084 GCA_000404065.3 Pinus taeda | reverse complement strand
CTAATTACAACTCAAATATAACTCAATCTTATCTCCTTAATTTAAGGGATAACTCTTGCATGACTTCAAAAAGACTTCTAACTTGAATTTCTCCAACTAATTAATTGAAAATAAATTAATTAATTATTTCCAAGTAGCTGTTAAGGCTAAATTTGATTTTAATTCACAATTTAATCCAAGGACAAATTAAATTGGAATATTCTTATTGCCATATTTCAACAGGTGGGACAGACGGGCCACCATACAGATGTGCCTCTGGTGATGTCAAAAACATAGATGTGGAAGCCACATTTGAAGTTTCAATTATAGTGGTAGATGTAAGTTGGGAAGCAATATCAGTTCCAGTCATGGTTAATAATCCCAATGTGGATTTCCATGTGAAATTTGCGAGTAAATCAAAAGAACCAGGTAAAGGAGTTTGTTCAGGAGGTGGAGCAGGAAGAAGAGGATGGGTTGGATAAAGGAAAATTCCCTCCAAATGAATAGAAGGACGAGGCTCTTCTTGTGGGATCTCTTCGATACTCACAAGTCCAGGTGAAAGAAGTTCACCATCAGGGCTGAGATATATAGTAGGGGGATCTGTCTTAGATAATGGAAGAGAGGATGGAATACCTAAAGTAACAAGCAAATATGATTGAGGCTCCTTCAGTTCAATGACCTCAGGAAATAAATTTTCTAACTCAGGAGGGTCAAATTGTATAACCTCAAGGAAAAGTCTTAGGTAATTCGATATTAGTTGTAAGTTTCATCGACAAGAGTAGATGTAATCTTGGGTTCGATACTTATGGGGACAAACGATTTTGGTTGATTAAATTCAGGAGGAGGACCAAAAGTAGTTCCTGAGTTTCCCGATTCGGTAGTTTGCATTCTTTTATGCTTCTGACGATGGCCAAGAGTAGCCTATAATGGAAGAGGAGGCTTATTTTTCATTCTACATGAATGACAGAGTGGGGGATATTGTTTTTTCCATGTTGGATAATAAATTTTATTAACACAAAAATAAAAAATAAAAATAAAAAAAGAGGGTAATATAGGCATAAAGGATTTCCAAGCAACCATGAACTGTAATATACACCTGGGTGAACCAAGGACTTAATGTACAGCAGCCAATATCCCCGAATGTTGTGTTTAGTATGTCACAGTACACAAGATAGTAGACTCGGTTACCTATGGATGGATAAAAACCTATTTTGGACTCCCAAACTATACGCAACGATACGTGGGAGTGCAGTCTGTAGTAGTGTTGTCTAATGTGTAATTGTTCGATGAAAGTGTTTTTGTATACTTTACGTGCGTGGAGTGCCAGAAATATACCCAAAGGTACATGGAATACGATCCTATATACTCACATACGTGGAACAGTATTTCACCCTCGGGATGCAACACTGGAAAACAATGACAGATCCTATGTTTAGCAACGTCAGAACACGTCTCTCGCCTATACCTCTATGTGTTTACGTTAATGTACAAATGCTCCTTAGGTTGATTCAGTAAACTTTAAGTTTATTAAGTTTTAGTTTTATGGCTCACCATAAATTCACATGAATTCCCTAAAATGCAAATCTAGCATGAGGAAATTGAATCTTTCTCTTCAATGAAAATCTAAGGAAGGGAAGAGACAAACAATATGTAGCATAAAAAGTGCAACAAACAAGATGCTCAATACAATTCCATTTTCATGCAGTTGTTCCTAAATCAATGTAGATGCAAAACCTTAAATTCTAATGCAAGATTTTTTCTTTTCACCACAGTTAATTTTCAAGATGAGGAAAACTAAGATGTAAAGTCTAATCACTAATTCAAATGCACTTTTCAGAATGAGGACTACAACAACAATTCATCCAAGCGATCAATGATCAAACGAAACAAGTTTGCAAGTGACCTAATGATAAGAACAAATAAAAATCAAAAGAAATTCTTACCAAAGGAAATAAAATGCAAATGCAAACCAAATGGAGGATTCATAGAAACCACAAAGACACTGAAGATTCAGGGAATTTCAGCTAGAAGTAAGCTGATAAAATCAACGGTAATCAAACAAGGAAAATTTTGTGGAAAAACAGGGAGCAACACAGGTGCAGAAGAGGCACTAGTTCTTTGAAACGCATGGATATAGAGGGCCCATGTGGGGTGAAACACAAGCACAGAGAAGTCCCAAGTGGACTGCAACACTCTTTCAGTAGACTAGAGGGTGCGTAGGTCCTGGGAAAGAGAATTTTGACACAAAAATTGCAAACAATATTCAATTCAACCAATTCCTAGGTATGTTCTTGGTTGGTTAAAGTAGCAAAGGTCTATGATAGAGGTAAATAAAACACAATGGACAAAGCAACCACCAACGTAATACACCGTTCCCCAATGGATTCACCAACTTATTATGGGGGATTTATGATTGTGGATATAAAAATAAGGGATTTATGACTGCGGACACAATGACAAAGGACCCAATGTTTTCCTTAAAGTAGATGAGGGGAAGAAACCTACTTGGAATCTATCGAATGTTTTGCTCCTTCTTTGGCTTGAATGCTCCAATCCTAGCTCCAGCTGCAAAAATTAGAACATGTGCAACCAGACAACAAAAGCCAAGAAACTACAAGATATATGTAGCATCATCTATCTACTTCATTCGAAATATCAACATGGTATTGAAATATATGAAATAACGACATCACATATAGGAAAAAAAAGAAATCTTTGTATTGATATAAATGGAGTGAGTTACAACCATAAATAGGTGTTTATCTTGTAGAAGAGCTCCTCCGAGTTGTTGACTTGTCCTTCCTTTTTCACAAAGTGTACCTCCAATCACCCTAAATGCATGAAAGGATAAATCTCACAATAGTAGCATAATGATAGAATCACTCTCTAAAATCCAACCCCTTGCATATGGAAGGTTCTAAATATATTGAGGAGTGAGGTAAGCTGATATTTCTTATACTTTTACCAATATTGGGATTGAGGTCCACTCTTGATGGGAGTATGAGATATAAGGATAAGTGATGGAAACTCCAAGGTGGGATAGGATAGGATTCAAAAGTTTTATGTGTGGTAAATGGTTACAACAGATCTTGGAATCTTATGGAAATGGAGGATTCAGGATTTTTTCTCATTTTCCCGAATTTCTAGAACCAATGCAAGTGCAAGGAGAGAAACCTGTAGGTGATCAACATGGGCCACAGTGGAGCAACTTGTAGGTGATCAACATAGACCACAGTCGAGCAACCTACAGGTGAATGTTGTCCAGCAAGAGGCAAGGGTGCGTTGGTCCTAAAACTAGGTTAGATGATGCAGTTCAGGGCAGAAATTGTGGGGAATGACAGAGTCATGCATAGGGATTTGTGAAATGATGATGTAAATGGAGAATGTAAATGATCCAATTAGGAGGTTGATTGATCAGATGAGACAAAATAGCCGATAACAGATGTCAGCTAGATCAAAGACTATTTGGATCCCATTTGGCTAATCAAGCTTCATACAAAGAGTTTGTTGCCAAACCATCCCATTGCAGGTTTCAAAAAAGCTTGTTTGATGTTCTACTATCATTATTTTCTATTCCTTTGTTTTTTCTGAAATTGGAAAAAGCACAAAGCTCAAATTTACATCTATTCTTATCACCCACATTGAAAATTTTCACCAACCACATAAGTGTTTTTTAATGATTAGTGGCCTCTTGAGCATTCACTTATATATTTCCTCGCAATCTTTGGCACTGTTCAAACCATCCTTCCTAAAAGATCCAATATGTTGAGGGAGTGGGGTGAAAGTGAAAACCCATTGCATTGGCTCTACTTGGCTTGGTAAGAGGGAATCCCATACCCTTGTAGTTGTTAGTTCATTTAATCATGAGATCAGTGTCCATCGTCGTTATAGATCCATTTGGGCACATCAAATCCCAACATCCAAATCAGTGTTTTAGGGCTCATCAAACCCTAATTTCAATTGTTTCATGCCCTAAACAAGTCACCCCTTTAAATGCCTCCTTCCCAGACAATTTCATGACTTGAAGACATCCAGAAATAGTCTCTAGAGGGACCAGCGCAGGTAAGCCCTTATGAAGGTGTACTGCAGAGTAGTTAAGTCCACTACCAGGGTGCTCTATAGAGCACTTAGGCTTCCTTTCACCTGCGCTAGGCGAGAATGAGCGAAATTCACATAGGGTTTGGGGAATATTCTTATCTTTTGGAGTCATCTAGAAGTTTCCCTCACTTATCAAATCCTATGAGCTCAAAAATGGATGAGGAATGAGTTAAGGTGCATCCTATCCTCCCATCCCTTCCTCCATGGAACTAATTCTAAGTATGGAAGGCCATTCAATGCCACCATTAATGACAAAACCTCCTTCATCTTCCTATAAATTGACCACTCGTCTAAGTGATCAGGGGCTAAACTATATTGAATTGTAAGGAGATAATGCTGCTATGATATTTGGCTTTGAAGCAAGTATTGTGATGCTACAAGTTTGTCATGATTTTGATGTGATGTGGATGGGATCCAAGCTAGAGGAATGGCTTTGAATCAGACACTGATGGTTGTAATTCCTTCTTCTATCTAATAAAGTGTTTGAACCTTTTTCCCATATGTTTGTGTTATTTCATAATGCTTATGTGTGTGAATTGTATCTGATTCCTTTCACTTATATGCAATAGATTGTATGATTTGATCAGTTTTTGTCTTCTGTTGTGTTTACGAGGTAATTCTCAAGCAGATTAAGTATGGGAAGGAGCGACGGAAGGATACAAGGGAGACAAGAGAAAAGTGAAACTACATGTAAGTTCTCTATCTTCTCATATTATCTATTACATATAGGAAAAGTCTAAAACACTTTAAATTGTTGTTCTAGATACAGCTACTTATCTAGGGAATTAGTATTTATCCGTAGATGCTAAATTCTCCAAAACAATCATTTCCTAGAACCTGATGGTATCTTAGAACCTAATTTTTGGATGTGTTCAAGGATGTTTCAAGTATCAGTCAGGTCAAGTAAGAGAATTTTTAATGCTTTCAGGGGGTTCTGGTATAACTACAAGGTTTCATGTTTGCATAGTTTCAACTTGATTTATTGTAAAATCATCCAAAAATCTGACAGTTGTTGTTTTCTAGTTCACTAGCATTTGGAACTAGAGTTGGTTAAGAACTGTGAACCACGCCTCGCATTTAAAGTAGTCAACTAGGCATTTTAATCTTGGTGAATAGATATTCTCTAATATCGGCAAGACTTGTGCATTTCATTGAGTTATCAAGATTTTTTCATTTAGTTCATAGTAGGTTATATGTTGTTGATATGAACCATTTCATTCGATTACAGTTGACCATAGTCATACTAGAAAACCCAAAGGACATGACAAATGTATACCTCATTTATGGGAATGTGACTTATGAGGATATTCTTTTCAAGGCAAGCTCTGCTCACTTTTCTCTCATTGTTCCTCATTGGAATTTTTTTTTTTACCCAAAACTAGCATTTCTCATTACACAAGTGTTTTGTCTTCATAAAAATATGCATTTCTAAGTCATGGAATAAGAGTATTATTTTAATATATTTTTTGTGAACCTTGTTTGATTACATGTGTCTAGGTTTAAAATTTACTCAAACCTAAGTGATGTATATTTTATTGTTTTTGTTCCAAAATGATGTGAAATGCTATGTTTTATGCTTATCTTAAATGAAAGATTATTCAGGGTTTCAAGGTTGAGTGTTACGGGATGAACTTGATAACTTAGTGAAGACTTTTGTAGGTCACTTCCAAGTCTATCACATTCTTAATCATGTATTTATAGTTCTTTAGAATTTTGGTTTCAACAATTTGTTGCCTTTGTTTTGGAACATTTTTTGTTATTTCCCTGTAATGTATTTCCTTTCCTCTTACTATGTTGTATGAAATTCTATCAGCCACCTTAAGGATGGATAGGTGGAGTAGGATTCATTACTAAGGAGACTATTTATAATCATTGCCTTGCACCTACATCAGACATTCAAGTGAGTGAATTTATCAGCCTTGAGTGTTTTTTATTCTCAATCACATACTTATTTGTGTATGTTGTATATACAAGTAGGTACATAATGTGTGTTCTATTGCATATCTTGAGATGTGGTCCACCACCAATGAATAAAGAAATGGCAAGTCATCTTGACAAACCTTGATACAATAAAGAGATGCAGTTCCAATTTTGAGATTTATGGATTTTGACAGATGTTGCCCATGTGTTATAGTTAACGTCTTGCAAATTGTCTATTTTTCATGTTTTCTCTTTATTTTCACCACACCAATAATATTGATATGATTTGGATTCCCACCTTACAAAAATCAACATTTTTCTCATAATGAAAACTTTTGTGAATCATAATGATTTTTCAAGAGAATTATTCTGGTAAATCACTTTTTCAAGAGAATTCTTCTCATAAATCATGATAATGATTTTTCATGACAATCAACATTTTTATGAGAGTGTTCGTACCCATGATTACAATATGAATAAGTTTATGTGGAAAATATAAGGGTAAATGGGAATCTATAATATTTTTAACAATATACCTAATGATTTTGGTAATCCTTCCTCTAATGATTTTTATCAAAGTGTTTAGTGTACTCATGTTTTTAATATGAATTTTATGTGACAACATTTAAGTTAGGAAATGATACCCAATGTGAAGAAATGAGAGTCTATAATCTTTAAACAATACATCTAACAATTTTAGTAGTTCAATCTCAAATGAACACTTACGAAAAGTGGTGAATTTATTTATATGTAATCTAGTTTATTCTGTGTTATTTTATTGTTCACCAATTTGAGTTTTAATTGAAAGTGAGGTAATGAAAGTTTACAATTATCATTTTTTTAAATAAATTAATGTTATCAAAGAAACTTGTCAAAATTGGCTCACCATATAATCCATGGTTGTATACCTATTGGGGGTAGAACCTAGGTCATTAGTGTGGTGATGCTGGTCTTAATCCCTGGGTATCAAATTATTTATTTTTTATTGGCAAAAGGTTGGTTATTATTGTAATCATGGCTGCAAAGTAAATGATTTTGTGACATCATTCAAACTATTATTTGATAGAAAGAGTTAGAAATTACAAATGTTAACTTGATACTTTTCTAATTATTAATTAGAGAGGAGTGAAACTATTAATAGTTGTATAACAAAAGAAATCAATGTCACCATTCAGTATACTTCGATAATTTGTATTGTTTCTAGAGATAACAAACTCTTATTTTTGGAGATGTCTTTCGACAATAAATATTTAGAGTGGATACAATTTCAATGGGAAATTATGCAATATATCCCTTATCTCAATATGTTTGGGGTCAAAATAATAAAAATGTCTAAAATTAATAATGGCAAAAAATCCCTCCACAACTTAGTAAACATGAAGAACAATATTTTATAATACTTGTATATTTAGAGACATAACTTCACTATGGGTGGCCCTTGTTTTGTACCATTGCTTGTAATTCGGAATATTTAAACAAATAGATATATGCCATCAATCTACCAATAAATCATAGATAATAATTTAATGGAATAAAAATCCCTAGCAATCATTTGATATAATGATGTGAAACATTCCTCTAATGTAGCATAACAGCTAAAAGAGTTATGTTTAAAGGTTGAAACCAAGCAATATATCCCATCAATTTACCACTAGATCATAGAAAATAATTTATTAGAATAAAAATCCCTTGTGATCACTTTATTTGGATTTTTTGTATTCAAGTTTGCATCCCCTGTGGATTTTTGTCCCCTTTTCTCTCCCTTGGAGTAATTGGGTTGGGGGTTTAGTTGCATGGTATAGTCCTAATTTGGAATGGGATTGACTCGTTGTTTTGGCATTTAGACCATAAATAATTGTAATATAATTTTCCACAATTATATTATGAAGTATGCATGTATACTTCATCTCTATATGGCTATAATTTATAACTATTAAAGCATAGTTACCTAAGCCTAAAGGAACAATTTTTTATTTTTTAATATTTTAAAACAAATACTATAACCATAAGATTAGGTGTGAAATATATCAATGAACCAAATTTTTATTTTTTAATACTTTGGAAGAAATACTATATGCATTTTATTTTCTGGAGTGTGGTAGAGTATGGTATATTTTTTAGTCATTTAGACTTCATTTCAAAAAAAATTATTTATATCTTGCGTTTGCATGGTGAGTGCCTCAAAAATGAGCATGCCACTCTTATATTTCAAAATGTAAGAGAGGTAGAAACTCCAGGGTCATAATTATGGTGAAAATGAATAAGCATGTAAGAACCAATCACTACCCTAAAACTTCGAAGGATATCCAATGATTCTCCATAGTTATGATTTCGAAGAAAAAAAACAAGATATAATGTGAGGAACGCAAAGCTTGTTATGATCCAACCACCTATAAAATGATAGAAAGTCATTAAATACAATAACATGCCCCAGAACTACCATATACACAAACTGTCAAACCAGTGATTTTTTTTTTTTCCCACGCTATCGGTATTTCGACAACGGTATAATTGTCGAAGTACATGGGGCCATCGCAACTTTCACGCCTTAATGTTGCAATTTCTATGCCAATACATCGCAATTTCTACACCCAAACGTCACAATTTCCACACGTAAACATCACAATTTCCACGCCTAAACATTGAAATTTTCATGCCTAAACATCGCAATTTCCACGCCTCGACTTCGCAATTTCCATGCCTAAACGTCGCAATGTCCATGCACTAACATCGCAATTTCGACAACACAAATAGGTTTTCTTCAAATGAGATGCGAAAATGACTGTCATCAAAATTCCGACCCCATGAATTGCGATGACGATTATCGTCAAAATGCTGACCCTAAGAATTGTGACAACGATTTCCGTCAAATTTTCGAAGATCAAGTAGATGTCGAAAATAAGACTGTAAAATGTTCAACATTTTGTGAAATATTTTTTTGGTGTTATAGCTACGAATGATCGTCGCAAGATAGAAAAAGAGTCATCAAAAATTGGCTCAATATGTAGTAGTGAGATCACTTATGCTCGTCTTTAAAACTGCTCACATAAACTCACACTTGAGCATCGTCAATAGAAATTATGTCCAAGCATCTAAAAAATAATTAACAGTCTTTGGCCTTCAGCTCTGATAGTACATCATCCAAAACTTGTAACTAGATGCTTGCATCATGGAATTCAACTTCTAAAAATCTCTTTCATTGCAAACTTTGCAATGAATCTTTCACAAGATAAGGATGATTGTAACACTTTTTTAATAGAAGAAGGATGTTCCTAAGTGCTCTAGAGTTATTTTTATTCAACACTAAACATAATGAATCTATATATACAATGCATTCTGACAACTTGCCCCTCAGTTGACTCTCGACTTTTCTATCCAATATCAAGGAAGGCTAGAGGATGAGAAAATTTAGTATTATTATCCTTCAATTGCTCATGTAAAAACACAAGTCAAGAATCAACAGGTAGGTGTTGCAAATTTTAGGAAAAAAGAATGAAAGTTTTAAGGGGTTTCCCAATCATTGCTTCCAAAGTGCCCAGATCCATAGTAACAACATCAGAGTTCAAAAAGACAATTTGAACAACACCGAAGCTTCCACATAATGTGTCTTATTCTCTAAGACTATAATAAGCTACCATATTTATAGATGAATTCCACCACAAAATTTCTGACTCTCACCATAAAATTTGATTTTCTTGTGGCAGCTAAGGATATCGAAATTGTATCCAGCTATAAAAGGGTAAACAAGACCCTCCAAATGACCAAAAACCTGTATATGGTGGCTTGCAAATATAGCCTCTTATAACCTCTCTAACGAGATGAAATGATATCCACCTTTACCTCACTGTAATGTGTAGAACTAACCACTGAACACTTATCTCAGCCACATAACAACATCAAAAATGCACAGAAGAATTCAAATATTACAACTAATATGAGCCCACCTTAGGTGGTTCCTTTAAAAATCATTCCCAAGGGGATGAGAACACCCAATAAGCTGTTATATTTCTGGAAAAACTTAAAAAAAAGTGACATTTTGCGGAGAAAATGTTAGAAAAAAACTCATAGCATTTATACAAAAGCGTTAACAATTGAATCAAAAAGTAGTACTACAATGAGCAAACTTTTTTATAAAGTTAAAGTTCCAACTTGTTTAAAATTATGAACTTAATGCGGCCCTGAGCCCCCTGCTTTCCGAATTTCCCTTTCAATTCATATTTTTTTGTTGACTCTTGTCAACTCACACCTTGTCCTCTTATTTGTTTCCCCTCTCTCCTGTCGCTTCTTCCTTATTATCTCTCTTCGCTCAGGCCCATGTCTATTTGGATCTACTCCTTCCCATTGTCCCTTGACTGCTTCCCCTTCTCTCCTTGGTCAGACAATCAACCATGACCAGTCCATCCCATGAATTCCCCTTAGCCCAGGATATCGTCTCTTTTAGTTCCTTGGTAAACAATGGGATGAAGTTTCATAAATCCCCACCCTCTCATTTCACCAAAAATATCATTAACATTTCGAAGGTTGAAATTTTAGGCCCCCATATTAGATCGTGAGCCCTTTAGCTTTATGAGAGGGGTCTTACAGATCAATTTATGGGTTTATGGCCCTCTCCTTGGATTGTTCATAACTAAATTGAACTCAACTAGAAGCATCTTATTAATGGGGCAGACATGTTCTCCTTTTGGAGAAAATGGTTCTACACATTATTCTTTGAAAACAAGTCAGAGTGAGTTATGATCTTCAGAAGCGTTTTGTACTCCATGGGTCCGCAGGGTCTCTAACTTGATCGAGGGATTCATAACTTCAATCCCCATTATAGTATTCCCACTTCAATTCATGTTTGGGTTAATCTCCCCTTCCTCCCCTCCACAGTTGGAATGACCTCGATTTTAGATGAATTGGTAATTCCCTTGGAAAATATAGCAATTGTGTCAAACCCTAGGACAACCTCTTCTCTTATGCTCACATTTATGTCGAATTTTATCTCGAAAAAGGTATCCTAGTAGCAATCAACCTTTGCCTCGATTGGTCACACATGAAAGAATTTAATTATGATCAGCTTTTTTTCAAACGAAAATTTGTCCACGAGTATGCGAACTTTTCCAGAAATTGTCCCAAAAGAAATGAGATTCAACAAAGAAATAGAAATAAGAAAAGAATAAACAAGGTCCCCTCTTTCAACATCGCGCCCCCCCTCCCTCCCCCCCCACCTCAAGCCTCAACAATGAAATATGGTCAAAAAGAAAAGGACCTACCTCCTCAAAGAAGATCACCCAAGAGAATGTTGAAGGCACAAGCAGATGAGCAATCCTATAAATAAATGTGAATAGGTACAAATTCCTAGCCACACATTTGTAAGAAGGGGAAATCCCTCAAGGCACCCAAGGTCTAGTAAGGAAAACTGAGCAGCCCCCTCTCCAAGAGCTGGAAGTTGAACCCAAAAATGAACCAAAAACCAATGTAGATTTGTAAAACAATTCAAAAGAACACTCGAATGAAGAAGAAGCTTTCCTTTCTCCAAGAGAAGCTACAATCTTCTATACCTAGTTGAACCCAAAAATGAACCAAAAACCAATGTAGATTTGTAAAACAATTCAAAAGAACACTCGAATGAAGAAGAAGCTTTCCTTTCTCCAAGGGAAGCTACAATCTTCTATACCTTCGCTAACTCAGTAGATAAAAAATTAGAAGTAGAGAAATATAAGGAAATCCAATGCCACTTGCACAGATTAGGGAGGAAAAAAAAATAGGGAAGTATGTATCGAAAAAATAGAAAAAGAGAGGGAGCTTGGCCACCAAGATACCATCCCTCATCAACTAGAATAACATGGTAGCAAAGGAGGCAAGAAAGGAGTGGGAGAAACCACAATAAAAGGGGCATATCAATCTAAAAGCAAATGATGATCATCGTCTCATGGAACTATAGAGGCGTTAGATCAAGAAAAATAAAAGTTGAAGCAAAATATATAATCAAAAAATAAAATCCCATGGTGGTCCTTCTCCAGGAGACAAAACTGGAAGAATGTGATATTTTTTCAAGATATTCCAAAATATGAAAAAACAACACCATCTCCTCTATCAGCTCAAGGGGAGCCTCAGGATGTCTATGTACATTGTGGGATCCTATCCATCTCTTGTTCATTAAATTCCACAGTAGAATGAATTGCCTTGCGACCTCCTTCCATATCCTAGCAATTGATCATGTATGTGATATTATCAATTTTTACATTTCTATTCAATTTGGAGAAAAACAAGAATGTAGGAACTCTCTCATGGGCCTTAAATATTTTGAATATGGATTCAATTGTATCTTTGGAGGAGACTTCAAGACCACCATCAACCATATGGATAAAAAAGGAGGCTCCATTATCCAGGATCCCTTCCATGAATATATGGAATACCTTATAAATCACCTCCACCTACTTGATATCAATCCCCCTAGATTTTGGTTCACTTGGAATAATAAAAGGCTTGGTCTCAACCACATAGTTGCTAGAATGGATCACTTTCTTGCCTTTAAATACTTCCTAACCCTCAACATTTCGCTCCATTCCTCCATCCTCCCTTGAAATGGCTCAAACCATTGCTCAATCCTACTTGCTCTATCCTCCATATCTAACTATGGACCCATCCTATTTCATTATTCTTGACTTTGTTCCTCGTCCTCGTTCTTTCAATAGATGGTATCCTCTTCATTGTATGCTTGGGTTGATGGAAGAATTATTTGTATTTGGGATTCCAAAATAAAAAGGCTTAAGGGTAGCATTAAACTCTGGCTTGCAGGATCAAAGACTGACAGACAAACAGTATCCTAGAGATGGAGAAAGAAATATCCCAAACTCAATTCCTTATAGAAAGTGAACCAGTCATAGATGCCTTTCATTATTGGGAGAAGACCACCTTCGCAAAGTACCATTCCCTCCTAAAAGAGGAGGAAGAATACTAGAGGCTAAAACCTCATAGCTTATGGCTCAAACCATGAGATAGAAAAACTAAATTATTTCATAAGCAGACCAAGAATAAAGAGTGGAAAAATGACATCAAAGAAATTCCGGTCTATGAAACCAAAGTTGACAACTTTTAATCCATTAAAGAGGAAGATACTCTCCACTTCAATAACCTATATAGGCATAGAAACCCACCCTCAACAAACAATGAAAATTATATTCTTAAGCACATCCCACCACTATGTATTGATGAGATGAACCTCCCATTAACTACCAACCCATAGAGGAAGAAGTAAGAAAAGTGGTATTTTCCCTTCACCGTGATAAGGATCCTAGTCCAAAAGGGTTCTCATCCCACTTCTATCAGCGCTTCTAAAAAGTCATCAAAACATATTTACGCAAAATGATAGGGTACTCTTTAAATCATATTTGTATAACGGGGGAGCGGCGGGGGATTAATTCTTCTTTCCTGACCTTAATCCCAAAAGAATCCAATCCCTCCTTCTTTGATCATTTTTTCCCTATCTCCCTCTGTAATGTCTCCTATAAGATCCTTTCTAAGCTTCTGGAGAACCACTTGAGGAAAATTATTCCCCTCATTATCTCTGAGAATCAAGGTAGCTTTGTCCCGTGAAGTTAGATTATAAACAAACTTATCTTAGTTCTGGAAGCCAATGATTCTAGTTGATCTAGAGGAGATCAAGGAATGCTCTATAAAATGGACTTGGCCAATGTGTTTGATATATTAAAAATAAAAATTCTTCTGAATGTCATGAAGAAGTTGGGTTTACATGATAACTCACCCAATGCATCTCTCTCTGCATCAACTCTCCCTGGATCGCCCCCCTGGTGAATGGTTAGGTTGCAAACTTATTCAAAGCATCGTGGAGTCTATGCCAAGGCTACCCTCTCTCCCCCTTTTATATATATCATCATGGAATATTCCTTAAGTCATTTGGATCATGAGTGAAATAATGGTCATCAACCTGAAATTAGATATGCTCCTAATGTAAAAAATATCAACCACTCCCAATTTGTTGATGACATTATCCTATTGGGTGGAGCTTCTTTAACCATAACTAAGAGATCCAAGCATGTTCTGGATAGATTTGTTTCAACTTCTAGATGACTTTCCAATGTGGCTAAATATCACAACTTTTCTTGGAACATAAATGGGGTCAAAAAAAAAAAGCAAATTTGGGATTGTCTCAGCTTAACACCTGTGGAAAGTTGGATTGAATTTAAGTATCTTAGGATAACCATCTGTCTCAAATGCTACTCTCCATAAGCATGGTTTTTCACTCTAGAGAAAATTAAATGAGTTCTGGAGTGCCTGATTTCTTAACTTAGTTGGGCATATCATTCTCATAAAGGAAATCTTATCAGCCATCCCCCTATTCCACTTCTCATCTCATCTTGCTCCATAATATCTTGCTCATCACCTCAATTTCTATATCAGGAAATTTCTTTGGGAAGAGGGTAAATCATCCACCAAGAAGTTTCACCTAGTTAAATGGACTAATGTGTGCACCCTAAATCTACATGGAGGACTTGGCATTCAAGACCCCATTTTAACGAATCAAGCCATAGGAGCCAAGCTAGCCCGGAAAATGAAAGATCAACCTGAGTCCTGGTGGGCACAAATCCTCAAAACTAAATATATGCAACATGGCTATCAAAGCGAAATGGGACCCTTCTATCCCACATATCAAGGATCCCCAATTTGGAAGCTCATCACTACCTCTCCTTCTCTCATTAGCAACCATCTATGTTGGGTCCCTGGAAATGGTATGAAAGCTCACCTATGGATGGACTCAATTCTAAGCTATCTTCCCCTTTCATAAATATGAAGCGCTCTACCCTATGAAGTTCATTTGAAATGCAAGAAGAACTACCTTGGCTCATATTACCAAAGGGGTCACTCAGGAAATTGGTTGGGCTAGAATCTGGGGAATATCCCTTCCAATCTTCAGCCTTTGGCACAAACTTTGAAAATCAAACTCGTAGTATGTTCTCCCTTGAGCCAACATGTTCCTAATAAATTGGGTTGGAAATACTCTTCTTACATGGTCAAGGAAGGATATAAGTAGCTCTTCTTCTCCTCGCAGAATCCTCCCAAGTCTTCTCTATGGAGGAAACTTTGGCAAACATATGATACTCCCAAATTCAATTTTGTTGGCTCCTCTCTCACAAGAATATGTTGACCTCTAAAAATCTCAAGAAACAAGGAACCTAGGGCCCCTCCCATTGCCCCTTATGCATACAACAAGAAGATTCCATTACCCACATATTTCTCAACTGCCCATACACTAAATTTGTCTGGGCCATTGCCTTCAATTCCCTATAACCCCAGTTAATATGGCCCTCGGACCTCCACACTTACTTTCCTTCATGTCCAAAGCACTATTATGTCTCCTTCTCTGGAAAACCCTACATAAGGAAACTATGTATCTCCCTTCCCAAATACCTTTGCTTGCGAATTTGGTTGTCAAGGAATAGTGTTATCTTCAACAACTCCCCGGTCCCTCCTAGACCCTCTTCCTTGAAATCTCTTTCTTTCTGTCTAGAACACATTTGGCCTTATCTTTTCACTCCAAACTCTGCTTTAGATCAACCTGAACTATTGGAAATATGGTAGCCATGGTTTTTATTTTCATCAACAAAAGAAAAGAGAATTAAATTTGAATTTATAACTCAACATTTTCTCAAGTCAACCCCAAGTCGGTTGGCCCCTTTAAGGCACCCTTTCAACCCCTTTGGAAGACTATAAATATGTGAGCCTCTCCTCCTCGTTTGGCACATTGATGATCTATTGTTATGTTTATGTTCTAGCGAAGGAGGAAGGAGGAGGAGGTTGAAAATCATGGAGACTTGGTACTCATATCTGGTCAACTATTATGTTCTATTTTTCTACATGTATTGATGAATTTTGAACTCTCTCTCTCTCATAAGGAAATATTTTTGGGTTTTCCCCTTTTGTGTTTTTCCCTGGCCTCGAGCCTAATTTATGTGTCTCTTGTCTCATTGTATCAAGGTTACTTTCAATTGCTCTTTCAAGCTTATTGGTTGAAATTTTCTTCCGTATAACTACTTAATGATATTGGATGTTATGTAATTAAGGCTAACTGATCATTGGAAGAAGTTATATGTTGAAGAAAATTGTTTTGGATTGTTTTCCCCAGAAATATCAACAAGGTATCAGAGCTATTTGAATATCATTTTAGGAGGAAGGCACTTGAATCTGTGTTATGTCTATCTCTATTTGGTGGCCTATATATCTCTGAGATATACAAAGATTTGTGGCTCCTTATATGTGAGGTTTTGTGGATTGTTATCTCTAATTTATGTGAGATTTATGGATCCTATATGAAAGATTCGTGTGGGCTTTGTGGCTACTTTATTGAGATATTCCTATAGCACCTAACTTATGAGCAAGTTTGTGGACCTAAGGCACTCATTCTTTGTATTGATTCTCTGTGGAAACTTTGTGAACCTGAGCCACCTATCTACTATGGAAATTTGTGAAATCTAAGGCACAAACTCTTGTAGATTGATGTGAGGTTTGTGGTTCATTTTCACTATGGATTTGCGAAGTTCTAAGGATCATATCTCTACAAAGGTTTTGGTTAGTTTCAGTATGGATATGTGAACTCTAAGATACATTAAGTAAGAGTTATATATGACTATAAAACTATGAAAATTTCCTCCATGGTTGAAGCAAACCCTGTATCTGTTTTGGGAGACATCTGAACTCTTTGTGGAATCTGACTTTCCTCTATGATAATTATGAACTCAATATGGCAAGGCATCTGAAATTTGTGTTGAATCAAAAGGCATTTGAGTTATCTTTGTGGTAAATAATCCAAAATATCTTAGGCATTGTCATTCAACTCTATTGTTATTTTTGTAAGGACAGGATGATGGTTTGATCTCTTTGTATTCAGAACAAACATTCATCTCTAGAACTGAAGCTTCATGGCATCTAAGTTACAATTAAGTGTTAGATGATCCGAATTATGAAAATTCAAAGTTTGCATACTAATCTGGAGTTTAAAGACACAGTGCCTCATCTCTGTGGAATAGCAATCTGAGATATTTGGCATGATATAAAAATATAAGAAATATGAAATGTGTAATCTGATCTATCTAATGTCATTCAAGTCTGAGTTTGTATACAATTAGTGAGAAGAAAGATAATATATTTACCTAAAATATGTGGCACTCTTTCTCTATGAATATGTGAGTTACTAAGGCACTTTCTCTATAAATATGTGATTCACTTAGGCATTATCTTTGTTGATATGCGAGTCACTGAAGAAATGTATATTTTTGTTTATTTTCATGTAAACAAGTCCAAATTAATGATGACACCAATCCAAGTTTTCATATTGCTAGTCGTTTGGAGACTTTGTTGCAAGAAGATCTCTATGAACAAAATTTGAGAATTGACCTAGTTTTGAGCTCTATCTTATACATAGAAGTAGGATGACTGTCATTGTAGAATCTGACCTTATTGTTATTCTATCCATTGATTTTGATTGTTCTAATGAAGTGAATATTGAATTAGAAATGTCTGGGTGATGAGTGGCTTGCAAGTATGCAAAAGAAGAAATAATGCATTGCTTTGTAATCTCAAGTATTAAACAAGGCCAGAAATAGGTCCGCTAAATGTGCCTTATCCCTCTACTAGAAGACCTCAAGTATTTTTTTATGAAGTGTAATACTTAATATATTGCAAGAGATCATGCTACTAGTTTTTCTTGATTTGAAGTTATAAAGCCTCTCTGAAAATTTGCTACAGTTGAAGAGACTAAGCCCCTCCTTAAACACTGAAGTTGATCTTACACCTTTCTAAAGGGTTGAGGTGATGTGGCTTTTGAAAAATTGGAGTAAATATCTAGGGCTTGGAAGACTAAATGTGTTGACCTATTTTGGATTTGTAAACCCTAGTTAGGGTTTGAACAAGAACGCCCTAGGGTTTGTAGACAAAATTCTAGGATTGATAACGAGAATGATGAAGTTGGGAAAAGAATGTAAGAATGAGTTTGTAAAACCATAGACTAAAGAATTATTAGGGTTTGAATTCAAAACCATAGCTAGATTATTGTTAACTCTATTTAATAAATTAAGGTTGGAGAATAAATCCTTGATTAATTGCTTCCGCTTAAAAGAAAGAACCCTAGTTCCTAGAAGAATTGACATCTTGATTATGAGGTTAATTTATAGGTTGGATGCAAGAAGGCTAAATATTAAGAGGGAGCTGACATGTTCTCAAATATAAGTATCTTGTATTTATTTTATTTTTTAATCATTGTTGATGTTGTTTTTCTTCTTGTCCTTTTAGATCTTGTTTGGTTGTATTCGTTCTTCAATGATTGCAGACAGATGATGAAGTTTGTCAAGTTTGTGGAAATTGTTAAAATATGGAAGAACAAAATGACAAGATGAATCGTGATTGGATGAGCTCTGGATTCATAAGGAGCAAAGAAGATCAACCTGATTAAAGAACATTTATGATCTATGTGACTTCCAAGATGAACATGATTAGAAGTTTTGAAGATAAATGTTGCTTTGAATTTATTAAAGATAACCCCGTGATTTTTTTGTTATGTATTAATGATATGTTTTTCACAAGGGCTAAGGACTTACATGTCTAGTGTAAAAGGGAGCTGGTGAAATCCTTGGTGTAATATGGCATAATTTACTACAATTCCAGGGACATCTCCATGATGAAAATTGAAGAATCTATAAGACTTTGTTGCTCACTTGGTTGATTCTTTGATTAGCTCGGTGAACCACTTGATGCATGCAATTGTTGACTCTATTTAGATTGGATGTATTAAAGAAATAAATAGCACTTTTGGGTGTTGTGTATATTTGGACTGGATGTATCAAAGAAATAAAGAGCACTTCTAGGTGTTTTTTTGGTCTCAATAACATGGATGTTCCTGCTACATGTAGCACGATTGAAGCTAGAAATGTAGTTGAATTGTGAAGTAGTTTTCCTTCTAAATTTATTTTCTAATCTATTTGATCTTGTGTTGGAAATGACCATGGTATACATGTCATTCAATGAGAAAGTTGTTGATTTTTTCTTTTGTGAGAAGCCACAACTAAATCTAAATATATAGTTGGTTGTTCAATGTATTTTTGTATGTAGGAATGGTTGATCAAGTGTTGAAATCCGCCATGGATAGTTTTCTGTTGTTGAGAAGGATGTTGATGTTTGCTTCTATGAGAAGATTGGAATGGCTAAGAACCCCTATTGGAGAGGGGGAATTTATTGATATAATCATGAGAATATTATTTAGGAATTGGTTGAGAGATCATGGTTATGGTCAGGAGGATTTTCACTCCCTTAGGTCAGTTGACTGAGAGGTCAGTAAGTCTGGTTGGGGAGTTTGATTTTGAGGCTGGAAGTGATACCTTAGGTTTTTACTAGGAGACCAATTTGGTCAGGGACATTGATTTTGTGATCTCTCCCTTAGGAAATTGTTGAGAGACCTATGGATTGGTTGTAGAGATTGATCTTGAATACCCTTCCTTGGGTCATTGACTAAGAGGCCAATGAGTTTGGTCAGGAAGGATGAGTTATCTCCCTTAGTTCATGGACCGAGAGACTGTATAGTTGGGGATTGAGATATGGATTCCTCCCTTGGGTTGTCAACCAAGATACCATGTTTATGGTCGCTGAGATGAACCCTATGTAACCATTGCATATGGTTGTAAAATTTGGCCTCATGAACAATATTGATTGATGGAATGTGTTTGATGTTATGTATATTTCCTTATGATTAGTCTTGTGATATCTCCCCTGGGAAATTGTTGAGATACCTATGGTTTGGTCGAGGAGATTGATCTCGATAGATAGATAGAACTGTACTTTTTATCTCTCCCTTAGGTTGTGGTTGAGTTACCTATGGATTCGTTAGGGAGATTGATCTTGAGAGAGAATGAAAAATACCTCCCTGGCTAAGAGGGAGTGTTGTAAATATGGTAGCCACAGTAGATATTTTCATCAAGAAAATAAAAAGGAATTAAATTTGAATTTATAACTCCAAATTTACTCAAGTCAGTTGGGACCCTTTGAGGCACCCTTTCAACCCCTTTGGAAGACTATAAATATTTGAGCCTCTCCTGCTCATTTTGGCACATCGATCATTTATTGGTTTGTCTATATTCTAGTGAAGGAGGAAGGAGGAGGAGGCCAAAAATATTAGGGATACTTGGAACTTGTTTCTATCAAATATTATGGTTTTTTTCTTTTTGGATGTATTGATGAATTTTTAACTCTCTCTCTCTCATAAGGAAATATTTTTGGGTTTTCCCCTTGTCGCTTTTTCCCTGGCCTCGGGCCTGATTTCTATGTCTCTTGTCTCATTGTCTCGTGGTTACTTTAAACTACTCTTTCATATTTATTGATTGAAATTTTATTTTGTATAACTACTTAACAATATTGGATGTTATTTAATTAAGGCTAATTGATCATTGAAAGTATTTATCTATTAAAGAAAAAAAATTCTAACTTTTTTTCCCTAGGATATCAACATGAAAAGATTGGATGATCTCTCTCCCCATTCCCACTCACCTCTTCTCCTCCCCCTCCTCAAGTCCTCATCCAATCAAGAAAACTTAACAGCTATGCCTCTCTAATGAATCCTTTGAAGATTGGAAAAGAAGTAAAAAATGTTGGATCCTCAGCTTTGATGGTGCCTCCAAGGGAAATACAAGCGTGGCAGGAGGGGGAGGGATTATCACTAATCCCGATGGAAAACTGGTAGCCAAATACACATGGGGTCTAGGTAAAATAATAAATAATCAAAACGAGTTATATGGTATACTTTTGGGACTAATCATATACCATTATCAGGGAATTCTTGACCTCATCATCCTGGGATATTCGATGCTCACTATTCATCATTTGACTAATGACACTCACCTTGTGAAAATCTCCTTATGATTCTGCTCAAAATAATCAAGTGTGCTCTCAACCCCATTCGCTCCATCTCTCTCTTTCACATCCTTCGCAAGCAAAACGTCAAGGCAGATTATAAAGAAAATTTAGATTATAAAGAAGGGATATCAATGGCACCAAGCACCTATTCCCCATCCCCTAGTTTCTTATGATTTCCCCTTACTCTAGGTCTTCCCCTCCATCCTGTCGCATTAAGGCATCATTAGAGCTACTATATCCAAAGTTTTTGAAGCCCTGAATATTGATGTTGTGGCTTCTGTTGCTGGTGGCTCCCATGCATGGGAGGCCATTATATCCTCTCATCTCTAGTGTTGCAAAGTACAGTCCATGGATCCTACACTCAACAGATTGATGATGTTGGTTTGACTGATTCCCTGGAGCATTAATTATTACGAGATTAATCTCACATGGCAAAGATATCTTCTTGGTGCTAAATATATGGTCAAGACTAGCTTCTCCCACTACATTGTTTCTCTATATTCACTGAGCAGATCTTTCTTCTCTGAATATCATGCATTGTTCCCCTCCTCTGGAAGTGTGGTCTCATCTTGCTCTTGTCTCTTATGGCTCTTATGTGAGACTTGTGACTCTGATTCCACCAACCATCTTCAATTTCCACCATTCTTCTCTGCTCCAATTAGCTCCGTAAAGTGTTGGACAGAGGCATCCGAATTGGTGACAACACTCTATTCAAGAGATTGTATCCCTTGAGATCCCTCTCTGCAGAGATTAGTAGTGTCATTGTTCTATGGGTCGTCTCCAGCTATCTGTTCTTCAATGAAATTGGGTATTAGTTTAGCTTTAGAAGTCATTATTCCACTCTTCTCTGGTATTTTTTCTCTTAAGTGGTGAATTGTGCTCCAAATATTTTCTTGAATTTCTCTAGTCCTTTTGTTTTCTAGTTTTTCTTGGCTACCCCTTGTCGCTTATCCCTCCCTATTTGATCAAACATCCCCTCTAAATCCTCCAAGATCTCTCAGATTTCTTTCTCTCTACTTGTTCCCTGTACTTTCACTATCATCCTATGTGTTCCCCATCTCCATGCTCGCTTTTACTAGTTATTTGATTTTTCCCTCCCCTATGCAACTCTCAGTTTCCCCCATCCCAATATCATGTCTTCCATCCAAAAAAAATTAGGATCCTCTAAAATTCCTAGATCCATCATCAACAGCCATGGAAACCCCTCCACGTGGAAATTATGGATATTAAGTGGTAAATCTTCTAGCAAGGCAATTTCATAATCTTTGTGATCCGGGAAATTTGCGTGAATGCTTTCAAACAAAGACAAAAAGAATGAAGAACACTGTGGATTTTCTGAATTCAATTTCTCAAAAAATTTCATTATAAAGGACCTTTTACCGATGCATATTTTCATGTGAAATCATGAGCAATTTGAATTCTTAAAGAACACTTCAGTAAACCCTCGACATGAAACAAGGAACAAATAAGAAGATGATAAGTACATGATGCAATCTCCATCAATACAAGGATGAACCCCCTTATCTAGAGTGGCATGTCTCTCCTAGGAAACATTCTTCTATAAGAACTCTCACTCACAAGATGTTCTCCTTTAGCATGACAAAGGAACAATCTCTCACATAAAGTGGCATACAATGATCGTCTCACAAAGTGGCATAAATGGATCTCATATTCAAATCATGATCTCAACAAAATAAAATGAACACATGGAAAAAACACACCTTATACCTCCAAGTTTGGGGATGGTCTAAGAATATGCTACTCAGACGAAGAAACAGCTTGTGCCATCGCATTGCTTGTGAGAAACCATGAAATTTGAGTATAAACACGACCCCTTTTTGTCACAATAAAATATGGGCTCCCCGATAATCTTTTAGATTCCTCATGTAGAAAATCATGTAGATTCACAAGCTCATGCAATGTACTAAAGCACGGGACAAGAATCATACTTCTACTTTCAACCAGTGAAATCCAATAAATCGATGAAAACAATATAAACAAGAAGAAGATAAATCAATGGCACATAACACAAGATGTATCTGGGGAAATCCACTGCTCAAAACCCCATTATTTGTATTGCATATATCATAAATATGAGTGAAGATACAAAGCTTGTTCTCACTAGAGCAATTCCACACAAGTATGCTCAACTCTCTTAGCTCACAAGAAAGCTCTTGGCCAACACTTAGCCAATTTGCATCTCTCCAAGCCCCTAATCTCTTACGTAATTCCTATGATGAATTACCTGTATTTAAAGGAAAATCATGCTTCCAAAACTGCATAGTCCAAACATAGGTCCTTCTCTAATTGCATGCATGATCTATACAACATAGTAAATCATATAACTGATAGTACATTGTCCCTGCACTCTAGTCTCAGTAGGATCTTTCTCTGAAATGATATGCATGAGTTTCTTATGAGGGAATCTTCACTTATCTAGAGTCACACTTGTGGATGCACTAGTGCACCAACTGAATGTTAACTTTCTTAGTTCCACAAACAGTTTGAAACTAATTTAACTAAACATAGCTTTGTAAACTGAATTATCTCATTACAACTCACAATTAAACTCATCCTGGACCCCTAAAACTTAGGGAGAACATATACATGACTTCAGAAAGACTTCCAAATCAAAATTTCTAAGTTAATTAAGTTAATTAAACTTAATTAACTATTTACAAGTTGTTATGATAATAGAATTCAATTTTAATTTGCAGTTTAATTCAAGGACAAATTAAACTGGAATTTCTTGTTTCCATTTCTCAACACCTCACAAGACTCTCTTCTGGACATCAGCGAAAAAATCATTGTTCAAATGAATAAGTGGATTGCACATTCAAACTCCACGTGAAATTTCTATACATATGAGTATAAACTTGGCATGTTTCTAACACTGCCAAAATTTCCCCCAGGGAATCTTAAAGATTACTCATATAGAATATTATTTGGAATATTCCCTAACATATGCTATGAAAATATTCCTAGAATCTTCTTGAGGTTTGTGTCTTCATTAGCCCACCTGCACTCTCATCTCTCATATATTATCCATGGTCCCCTTTGAACCATTTAAATGACACTTTATAACAAAGTGTGAAGGTAAATAAGACAAAGTGTGTTGTTGGAATAATCATATTAAGTTACTTGTTGTTGTGGAGGTTTTGGTTTCAAAACCCATGGACTCCCAATTTTTCTTCAATATGGTTTTAAAACCCAATTTTTCTTCAATATGGTTTTAAAACCCAATTTTGGTTTTAATATAGTTTTCAAACCATATAATATATGGTAAGTGTATGTCCATATTATAACTCCCCAAACCATGAGAATAAGACAAAAATGGAGGTTGAACCATGCCAAGGCCACTTGGAACTAATTTTAGGTGTTGTGTGGCACCATGTTATTGAGCCATATGGAAATCTCTCATTGGTCCACATCATAGGCCACTTTAGTCACCTACTTGCCATGTGTTGACTTGTGGTGTTGCCACATCACCTGCTTATGGGTCCACCTAGTTTGTTGAATTGGCTACCACATTAGCTCTATGGGTCCCAATAGGCCTATTGACTTCACTGCCACTTTCCATATATGTGGTCTGCCATGTGGCAAAAGATTGAGTTTGACTTTGACTTTTTTTTTGTTTGGTAAAAATTCAAATTGTTATAACTTTCTCATATAGACTCGGATTGAGGCGTCATTTGCATCGCTTGAAAGCTCTCACAGAGCTCTACAACTTGGTCCTAGTTTTATAAACTTTTGAACACTTATTTTTTAGGTTTCCTAGAGCCGCCTGGATCATTCCTCCCCACTAAGGAGCTTTTGGTCCTACAAAATCACAAACACGATCCACAATTTGTTATACTCCCTCATCTACACAACATGTGCTCTAACAAGCCACAATTCCATCTCCTTCACCTTTGTACTTCATAGCCATAAGTGATGAATCGACACCTGTATTCTATGCAGACTTGTAGTACAACTTGCAAAATACATGTCATTTTACAAGACCAAACATGACCCAAGCAAACTCCCCATGCTTTCCAAGATTTTATAACACACTCATGGTTAAATTTACATCATAACAAAACCATATCCCAGCTATCACTAAAAAAAGGCCAAAAGGATCATTATGTTGCATTCATAAGTGATGGCAAAAACTTCATCACTTTTACAAACATTTCGCAATATGTGATTTACAAAATGTGTCCATGCTCAACTACTTATAAATCCCCATTTCTTACCCAACCAGGTCAATGGGTCTTCTTCCCGTGGTCACTTCTCTTGTTGATCAACTTCATTGACTGATCATTTTTCAATCGTTGCCCTGGAGCTCCCAACATGTGGATCTCTGATGTCCAACCTTGTTATAATGGCTACAAAAATTCTTCTTCTTCCAAAAATTATTGACCTTTCTTCTACCTTTATGTGGAGAAAGGTCTTCATGTCTTGTCCTCTTCCTTGTTTCCATTCTTTTCCAAAACTTGGAAACAACATGGTTATACAAGCCACAAAAAGTTCATGGTCTTCTATGCTTTTAATCAAAGGAAAATTAGAATAATGGTATCTTTTATATCTTGCTTAGTTGTCTCCAGTGCAAGCCTAGTGATGAGATATTTCCTTAGCTCTTCCTTTGAAATGTTCACCACCCTTTGGAAATGACCCACAATCATGATCATTGAAAGGTTTTGGTGCACTCTCATCATCTTTCATTGTCTTAGACTTGTCGCTTGATGTCTCTCCCATCTCTTCCTTCTTGGCATAGTCCAATCCTACATGTCGTCGTAATTCCACCACTTGGATGGGATTCACAATGCCTTGGCCACTATCTCTTAGGCCATTGCCTTCGTATCCCATATTATTCATTAATATTGAACCAATAATCATAGTGTGCCTTTAAAAAGCACCCAAATCATCATCATCATGTGAAAATGAAACTAAATAACTACCAACATTGTTTACCTCAATTTTTTACTTTAAAGCAGGTGATGATGGCTTCACTAAGCCTTTGTTTCACTTCAACTTTTCAAAGGCCTCTTTTGTGGCTCATAATTGAATCTACAATCTTTGCTTCTCCTCTTATACTTTTTCTAGAAGTCTCCTCAATTCAACATTATTCGCTTGAAGGCTCTAGTTGATCTCTTCATTTGAATGATGAGAAGAATATTATTCACCTGAAGATGGAGATGGAGCATCTTCCTCTGCTCTCTCTTTCTCATGTTCTTCTTTTTCCATTTTCTCCTCATAATCTGCAAACATTATATCTACCATGTTTTCCATCTCGTAGAGATATTGGTTCTTCTTCATTTCCCTTCTTTTTTCACATTCAATCTCGCTCATGATGACATTCACAATCACTGGAAAAAATGTTAGACTGCTCTGGTACCACTTGATCCTAGAAATTTGCGTGAATGATTTTAAACAAAAATCCCCATTATAAAGGACCTTTCACTAATGCATATTTCCATGTGAAATCATGAGAAATGTGAATGCTTAAACAACACTTCAGTCCACCATCAACATGAAACAAGGAAAAAATAAGAAGCAATCATAAACACACGATATGATAACAAAGTTCATCCAGTGTGGACTACGTCTCTAGGCCTTGGGTCAAGAGTGGGGAGTCATTGCAATAAGATGATAAGTACATGATGCAATCTTCGTCAATACAAGGATGAACCCCCTTATCTAGAGTGGCATGTCTCTCCTAGGAGACATTCTTCTATAAGAACTCTCACTCACGATATGTTCTCTT
Source organism: Pinus taeda (assembly GCA_000404065.3). Lineage (NCBI taxonomy): Eukaryota > Viridiplantae > Streptophyta > Pinopsida > Pinales > Pinaceae > Pinus > Pinus taeda. Next base: position 102,440 of record APFE031299298.1, on the reverse strand, counting down.
TCAGCATGACAAAGGAACAATCTTTCACATAAAATGGCATACAATGATCCTCTCACAAAATGGCATACATGGATCTCAGATTCAAATCATGATCTCAACAAAATCAAATGAACATATGGAAAAAACACACCTTATACCTCCAATTTTGGAGATGGTCTGAGAAGCACCTACTCAGATGAAGAAATAGTTTGTGCCATCGCATTCCTTGTGAGAAACGATCAAATTTGAGTATATACCATCGACCCCTTTCTATCGTAGTCAAATCTGGGCTCCCAGAGAATCTTATAGATTCTTCATAAGATTCTCTTCTAGACACTGGAAAAAAAATCTGTTGCTCAGATGAAGAAAAAGACCGCACCATCAGACTCCTAGCGAAATTTATATACAGATGAGTATAAACTCGGCATGTTTCTAACACTGTCAAAATTTACCCCTCATGGAATCTTAAAGATTCCTCATATAGAATATTCTTTGGAATATTTCCAAACATATGCTTTGGCAATATTCCTAGAATATTCTTGAGATTCGTGTCTTCATTGGCCTACCTACACCCTCATCTCTCATATATTCTCCATGGTCCCCTTTGAACCATTTGAATGGCATTTTATAACAAAGTGTGAGGGTGAATAGGACAAAGTGTGTGGTTGGCATAATCATATTAAGTTACTTGTTGTTGTGGAGGTTTTGGTTTCAAAACCCATGGACTCCCAATTTTACTTTAATATGGTTTTAAAGCCCAATTTTTGTTTTAATATAGTTTTCAAACCATATAATATATGGTAAACGTATGTCCATATTGTAACTCCCCAAACCATGAGAATAAGACAAAAATGGAGTTTGCACCATGCCAATGCAACTTGGGCCTAATTTTAGGTGCCATGTCACACCATGTTATTGAGTCATGTGGTAGGCTTGCATTGGTCCACATCATATGCATTTTTGTCACCTAATTTCCATGTGTTGACTTGTGGTGCTGCCACATCACTTGCTTGTGGGTCCACCTAGTTTACTGACTAGGTTGCCACATTATCTTTGTGGGTCCCACTAGGCCTGCTAAATTCGTTGCCACATGTCATATGTATGATCTACCACGTGGAAAAATGTTGACTTTGTAGGTTTTAACCCTGTATAGAAATTACCTGCATATGAATTCTAAAAATAGAAAATAAACTATGGCGAGAACATAAAACATAAAACATATATACACAGATATTTTCCCCTCGATCCCAAAACTGGGGCTACCATATTGATTTTTCATTATATTCCTTTTAATGTTACAATATATTATATATATACATGTCGAAGCATTCATAAACCCCAATCCATTAACCCTAGATTAAAACATAATTGTAGTTCACTTGACCCGATCTACAAAATACCATAGGCAGAAAACCATCATGCCCAGAACCATGTACAAAGCCCATGCACAAAACCATAGGTAGGTTCACCCACCTAATATAGGGTCCAAAAAGAATTATTGGGGTGCTGCTCCATACCCTATATAGGGGGGCTACCGCCCCCCTAAAACCCTCTGACAGGGGGGGATGCACCCCATCTGTGACCCCCCCCCCACGCGTGCGACTTGTCATGGAAAGAATATAACACACACCCAACATTCTCCCACCTATTGTTTTCTTTTCCACACATGAGGTCACATGAGAGCTTAGTCATTGGTCCAGCCCTGCAATGCCCATTTTTTCTCTACACCAAGAAAACTTCTCAGTGCTCACAGACTTCATCAATGCATCTGTTGTATTCTTCAAAGTTTCCACCTTTACCAGCAACACCTTTTTGTCCTCAACCATATCCCTCACAAAGTGATATTGAACATCAATGTGCTTTGTCTTTGAATGATAAGCAAGGTTCTTTGCCAAGGAAATTTCACTTTGGTTGTCATAGTCTATCCATATAGCTCATTGTACTAAACCCATACTTGAACATAATCTCCGTAACCAAATTTCTTCCTTGCTTGCATGAGTGGTTGTCATTTATTATGCCTCTGTAGTTGAAAGTGTCACTATAGACTGTCTCTTGCTCATCCAACTGACTGTACCTCCAAATAGGTTAAACACATACCCACTTGTAGATCTTCTCTGATCTACATCTCCAACCCAGTCTACATCCACAAAGCCACATATGTCCAAAACTCTATCCAATCATGGTCTTCCTTGGTAGCACAGACCATAATCACTAGTGCCATGCAAATACCTGAAACCCACTTCACTTTTGTTTAATGCTCCTTCCTTGGTTTTGACATAAAGCTCCTCAATACTCCCACTACATGTTTAATGTCTAGTCTAGTACAAACCATTGCATACATCAGGCTACCGACTACACTTGCATATGGAATACGAGACATGTCCTCTTCCTCTTCTTATGTCTTGGGACATTGTTCATATGATAACTTTACACCTACAGGAATAGGAACCTTCACCAGTTTACTATCCTGCATATTAAACCTCTACAGTATTGTTTCAACATACTTCCTCTGGTTTAACCAAAGCTTCCTCTTTGCATGATCTCATTTAATTTCCATGCCAAAAATATAGTTTGCAGCACCAAGATCCTTCATGTCAAATTTGGAGAACAATTTGGTCTTCAAATCCTGGATAAATTCTTTGTCACTTCCAATCAACAAAATATCATCCACATACAAGACCAGATAAATAACACAGACACCAATTAATTTAAAATACACACAGTGATCTGTTTTGCTTCTGGTGAAGCCAAGTCCTCGTATATACGTATCAAATTTTTGATACCATGTCCTTGGTGACTATTTTAACGCATAAAGAGACTTTTTTAACTTGCATACCAGTTCTTTCTTTCCCTTCACTGCAAAGCCTTCAGGTTGCTTCATATAGATCTCTTCTTCTAGATCTCTGTGAAGAAATCTACCTCAAAATCAAAAGCAACAACAACAAATAAAAGTAATCTAATAGAAGCTACCTTGGCAACGGGAGAAAAAATATCACCAAATTCAATTCTCGACACTTGGGAATAACCTTTTGCTACCAATCGAGCTTTGTATTTCTCCACCTTGCCTTATGCATTCATCTTCTTCTTAAACACCCATTTGCTTCCAATGGGTTTCCTTCCAGCCGGCAACTCCACCAAATTCCAAGCCTCAATTTTGTCCAAATATACCATTTCATCAACCATGGCCTCTTTCCAGAGTTTTCCATCCTCTAAATCTACTTCCTCCCTGATAGTTTTGGGATCATCACCAGTGATAGATAAAGAAAAAATTGAATAGAAAGCAGATGAACTATACCTTTTTGGGTGCCTTCTTTCTCGAACTAATCTTCTCACGGCTGGAGTTTGTGGCTCTTCATCTTCTAATTCATTTTTTTTTGTAGAGTCTGGTTCTTCCTCCTTTCACTCAAACTCTATTGTCTCATGTTCCTTTGGTAGGACTTCATGTTTAAAACATCTTTCACCTCTCTAAACACCACATCTTGGTTGTACACAAACTTCCTTGTTTTTGGGTTCCAAAGCTTATAACCTTTTAAACCATCCTTTTACCCAAAAATGATGCACCTTTCAGATTTACTATCCAAATGGTTCTTTTCTCCTTTGGAACATGTACATATGAATCACGACCAAATACCCTCAGATGTGAAAGAGAGGGTTTCTTACCAGTACATACCTCAAGTGGAGTCTTATCCTCCAACACTGATAAAGGTGATCTATTAACCATGTAACATGCAGTCTCCACCGCAATCTCCACTGCCTCTACCCAAAATTCATGTCCTAACCCAGCACCATTGAGCATGCTTCTTGCCTTTTCCATCAACGTGCTATTCATTCTTTCTGCAACTCCATTTTGTTGAGGTGTGTATGGAGTAGTCTTCTATAGTGTTATACCACATTGCTGAAAGAACTCTTCAAATTCCTTATTGCGGAACTCTCCACCATTATTTGTCCTTGACACCTTTATCTTCTTCTCTGTCTGGTTTTCCACCAGAGCCTTAAATTCTTTAAACCTGTCAAAGACTTTAGATTTATTCCTGAGGAAATATATCCATGTATTGCTTGAGAAGTCATATATAAATGATACATAGTACACAGACTTACCTATTGATGGAATAGACACAAGTCCAAACACATCATTGTGCATAAGCTCTAATATCCCTTTCGTCCTCTTAGCACCAGAGGGGAAACTCACCCGATTTTGCTTCCCATATACACAATGTTCATAGAAATCAAAATCCAGATAGAAATTAGACGTACATTCTACCATATTATTACCATGAAGTATTTGAAGGCCCTTTTCTCCAATATGTCCAAGCCTTTGATGCCATAGCGTGGTCTGTTCTCCAGAGACCACTAGATTTTCTGCTCCACTTTCAGGAACCACAGAAATGTTGCACCGATCAATAACAGTACTGCCCAGAAGTTTGTACAAAGTTCCAATCTGAAATCCCCGCATCAATACCAGTGCTCTCCGAACCATCTTACAGTTATCTTTCTCGAACGTTGTTTTTACACCTGCATCATCCATCTTGCTTACAGAAATCATATTTCTGGCCAATGTAGGAATATGAAGAACACCTAGAAGTGTTCTAATCCTTCTACTTTGCAACTTCAGCTTGAATTTTCCACGTCCGACGATTCTAGCCTTCCTATCATCCCCTAAGAAGACATCACCACCATCATATTTCTCATACTCACAAAACCTCTCCCGATGGGGAGTGAAGTGAAAGGATACACCTAAGTCAATCAACCATGCCTCATGGTCTACATGTGTACTTGAAGAAGAAGTCAAGTACACATCTCCACCTTCATTTGAGGTGGTTTTTACCTCTGCAGAAGGAGCATCATCGGATCCCTTTCCTTTCTCAGGAGCTTTAGATATACAATCCTTTTTGAAGTTCCCTTCATTTCTGCATTTCCAACATACCTTTACAGGTTTTCCTAGAGATTTAGATCTCCCTCTAGATTTAGATCTCCCACTCAAGGACTTAATTTTTGTTGCTATTTTGAAACCGTCCTCATAAAGACAAGGCATCTCCATTCTGGATCTCCATATTTTTTCATCTCATCTCCTCTAACAACAAGGATGAGACTATTTCATCAAACTTCAAGGTAGTTGTATTTCTACCTATAGCAACAACCAAACTATCCCACGAATATGGTAGAGAACACAGCAAACTAATGCACTTAACTTCATCTGAAATTTGTATATCAACAGATAACACTTGGCTTACCACAGTATTAAATACATTTAGATGCTCTGTCAATGAGTCTCCATCCTTCATCCTTAGGTTATACAGTTTTTTTCGCAAAACAATTTGTTCACCAAAGACTTAGATTGGTACAAAGTCCCTAACTTGAACCACAAATCCTTCATTGTAGCTTCCCCTGATACATTCAACAATATTGAATCTGAAATATACAATAGTATTGTGCTCTTTGCATTTTGATCCAGCTTCACCCAGTCTTCTACTGACATTGTCGTTGGTTTAGTACTCGAATCTACCGTGATCCACTAATCTTTATCCACGAGCAAATCCTCCATCTTGAGTTCGCATAACTCAAAACTCTAACCATTAAATTTCTCGATCCCTATTTTTCCACTGCTCGCCATCTTCTTTCACTGCAAGAATCGATCCCGCAGATCTCCCACTAAACAAGGTCTACCATAGGCCCGAGCAAAACCCCTCAACAGTGAAGGCGTCCCCTTGAAGCCGAAATAGCTATGATCCCAAATGTAGGTTTTAACCTTGTACAAAAATTACCTGCATATAAATTCTAAAAATATAAAATAAACAATGGCAAGAACATAAAACATATATACACAGAGATTTTCCCCTGGATCCCAAAACTGAGACTACTAGATTGATTTTTCATTATATTCCTTTCAATGTTACAATACATATTTATACATGCGGAAGCATTCATAAAACCCAATCCATTAACCCTGAGTTAGAACTAATCGTAGTTCCCTTGACTTGATCTACAAAATACCATGGGTAGAAAACCATCATGTCCAAAACCATGTGCAAAATCCATGCACAAAACTATAGGTAGGTCTGCCCACCTAATATTGGTTCCAAAAAAAAATTCCCAGGGTGTTGCACTCGGTGCAACGAATGGGGGGCGGGGGGGGCTATACCCCCCGCTTGTGCGACTAGACATAGAAAGAATATAACACACACCCAGCAGACTTTGACTTTTATTTTTTATTTTTTTGCTATAAACTTCAAATGGTAATAACTTTCTCATACAAACTCAGTTTGAGGTGTCGTTTGAGTCGTTGGAAAACTATCATTGAGCTCTATGACTTGATCCTAGTTCCATAACATCTTGTACACTTTTATTTTTGAGGTTTCCTGAGCCACCTAGATCACTTTGTCACTGATAAAATCCAGTCCCTAAAGCACAATTCTGCTTTCCAGGAGGATGAGATTGATGCTACCCACAGACAACTTGAATATTTCTACCTCAAAGGCAACAATGCAGAAAATGAAAATCAAACGAAGCGACAAGTGCATCTCAGGGCCATCAGACTTTGACTTGAACCTTCCAGCAAATGAATCTCCCCACTCCCCTCTGTGTTGGGAGCCTTTTGTGAATTTAAATTTTTTTATCTCAATTCTACATAATATATGTATCTTGCAACGATATTGTAGTCTTTTTGGTTTGTAGTCACTTAGTCCCGATAGTCTATCCTCTTTCAAAGGACCCTCTGAAATTGCTGAAATGTAATGACTTCTCGGATATTTGTTGCATCTGGGTGCAGATTTAATACAAATATCTACTCACTATTGTTTAAAAGCAAAGTATGAACTTAATAATTAATATCCTTGCAATCAAAACTTACAATCGGCCCTTAAATTGAAAAAACATTGTAACCAATAACACTCATTTACTTTAGATTTTCAATTTTCAAAAAGAATTAACCATAACTTTTACTAACTTATACCATTTAAATAAAACAAATAATACAAAAATATAGTAAGTAAATAAATAGAATGAAAAAAGAAAAAACATAATGAAAACAAAAATTTTACATATAATATAGCTACAGCTACACATTTTGTTCTTCTGTCCACGAACAAAATGGCTAGGGTTTCTGGTAATGGCAGCGCCAGAAGTAGAGCATTAGTAAAGAAGATGGTTACAAATAGGAATGCTACGGGAGGCATGAAATTAATGGTTCAGTCAGCGACAAGAGGCAAGAGAGTGGCGGTTCTGAGAGGGTCAATAAGCTCGGGCAAGAGGTGTCGTGGTTTAAGCAGGACGGACGGGAAAATCTTCAAAGGTATTTGAATGCAAAGATCTTGCTGGGGTAGCCGGGATCGAGTGAAATTTTATTTTTGTTTGAAGCAAAATTCGGTGATTTATTTTTATCTGGAGCATTATTTGATTCTCGGTACTAAAAGCAAGATTTTTCCTACTAGGGTTTCTTGAAAATTAAAAGGCTTACTGAGACTCTGCGGCTGGGTTCTAGATCTAATCTTCTGCGGCTAGATCTAGATCTAGATCTAATATTCTGCCTTATTTCTCTGCAGCTTGGTTCTAGATCTAATCTTCTGCCTTATTTCTCTGTGGCTAGGTCTCGGCTCACACACTGTGTTTCGACACTCTCCGTTGTCTCACATTGTGGGGTTATCAAAGGAAACAACCAATTTCATAGACGAACCACCTATTCAATCTTCTGCGGCTAGATCTAGATCTAATCTTCTGCCTTATTTCTCTGCGGTTGGGTTCCACAGGCAAATATGGCTCCCAGCTTCGCGAAAATAGCTGTTGGCTCAGTTCCATTTGCTTCTGGAGGGCAAGCTCCTTCCCATATTGTCAATGAAGCCCCAGCTCCCACTGTCCAGGTGGTCCAGGCCTCACTCGATGAGGCTTTGAAGTTTTCCGAAAGTGCCCTAATTTGCTGGTTCAATGGTATTTGGCCGCGGCTGACAACTCTCCAGAATTGGATCTCGAAGGTATGGAAGCCTGTCATTTCTAATGAAATTAATATCTACCCCTGTGCTAGGGGTTTTTTTATAGTATATTTTGAAAATCCTGAAAGCAGACAATGTACTCTAGATTCCGGCCCTTGGTTTTGGGAAAACTCAGGCCTATTCATGAAGCCATGGAACCCATCATTCGATCCTTCAACAACAGTCATAACCTCAGCACCAGTTTGGGTGAGATTACCAAGCCTACCCTTGCATCTCTGGAATCTCTCCTTGCTAAAATCCATTGGAAATGCAATTGGGAAATTTTACTGCAGGTGCCCAGAAACAGAGGAATATGCCAGAACCACCTATGCATGCATATGTGTGGAAATGGACTTCAGCGTCGGATTCCTAGCTGAAATAAACCTAACAAGTAAAGACTATGTGTGGAACCAGAAACTCGATTATGAAAGTGTCCTCTTCAGATGTCGATCTTGCTTTGAGACAGCTATCTAGCCAAAAATTGCCCAAAAGCCTCCCAGAAAAATTCTGCTAGAAAAAACCACCACAAATCTACATGGTGGGAAGGAGCACAAAAAGAACACTACACTATCATCAAAGAAGAATACTCTAGAGAAAATTCTGAATCACAAGAAATCGGGCAATAAAGAAACAACTCTCAAGACAAGCAGGGAGAAAGCCCCACCCAACAACAAAAAAGTGAACTTGACAACCCCTCAAGCATCAACAGTTATGAGGATTCGAATACCACACAAAATAAATCTTCATCTAACAGTAAAGCAGATCTCCTAAACCAAACTTCTTCTCCGACTATCTTCAAAAGGACTAACACAATAGATCGTGAAGCTACAACACCAATGTCCCAAGAACCAGAAGAGGTGAAGGAGATGCAAGATAAAGGAAGTTGGAAGACCGTAGAGAAAAAAAGAAAGCTACAGCAACAATCTTGCCAAGAAAGACGAGGAGCCAGAAAATTAAAAACTAAATTATAGGTCCGATAGACCAATTTGATCTCAGTGGACGTTAACCACTATCATCATCATCATCATCATCATCATATATCATATTAAAACATTATAAAACAAGCCCACGGGAGGTAGCTCAATTGGCAATGATTGTGTTCTGAAGTAATATATAAACTATGAGATTCAATGTTAAATTCCCTAGATATAAAAGAAAAAACATTTAAAAAAAACCATTATAAGACAAATATATTTACTAATTATATATAGATATATATATATATAATTATTATATTATTTATTATATATTATATATATATATGATATATACATAGGTTAAATGCCTTTTTCACCATATTTAGTGATTACAATTTCTAGCCAATTGTATTTTTTGTTGTTACAATTCATTTTTAAGCATAAATCATTCAAACTTTGAACCTTCTGGGTACTCAAATTCTATATTAAATCTTTTTTCAAAATGAAAAAAATGCTTTTCATTTAGTATTACAATTAACACGTTATACTAGTTTTTAAATCTCTATCTTTTGGTTAAATTACACTGAAAAAAATGCTCTGAAATGGTCATTTCATCTATAAATTAAAGACTCCATACACAATTACCCCTTCCCTCCCAGAAAAATAGAATGATAAATAAATAATAATAATATCAAGGAAAATGGCAAAATCCATTACAAAAAATCCTCTGCAACCCTTTTAAGAAATTTATATATTATTTGATTTTATTTCATATTTAAAAATATAATAATATTATTATTATTAAAAAAGAGACATGTTCTCATTATTTTTAATTTCTTATATAATATTTTAATATGGTAATTTTTTATATCTTTATACTATTATTATAATTATTTTTTCATATAGTTATATTTTGAAAAATAACATTATAATTTTAATATTGATTATTTTAAAATTTATTGTGAAATGTATATTAATAATAATTATACATTTTTTTTTTTTCACTCTTGAGGACAAATGGATATTGGTTTTGCTTGGAGTTTGTCATGGGCCTCCAATAACTAAGCAAAAGCATATGGTCTCTATCAAGGACTCTTTATGGCCTGAGATATTACAAATATAATAATTGTTGGGGATTCAAAAATTATAATAAGCCACTTTTATAAAGGTATTAGCCCCAAGGACCTTCATCTCAATTCAATTTTCCTTTGTATTAGGTCTTTTCTTGTCTAATTTGCAAAGTATAATTGTTATCACATTCTCCAACATTAATTTTGTGGTAGATTAAATGGAAAATAAGGCATTTAGTTTGGAGGGTGGATCATTGCTTATCAATGATTAGATAAGCTATCACCCAATTTCATGATAAGACCCCTAACCATAAAAAGATGTTTTGCATGATATTTAGCATTTTCTAACGAAAATTTAGAGGTATGTTGTTGTTTTGGGAGGTCATCGCCTCCTCAGTCCATGTGCCCCCAAAGCAACATGGTAGATCACAAGTGACCTCCCTTCACACCATATGGAATCACCTGCTTGTGTATGGCATTAAGGGAATTTAGAGGTCTAAAATGGGCCTCATGAGGAAAACAATAAAATAAGATTTATGAATTTCTAAAAGAAAATAATCCTTTTTTAATTATATTTTTTAGCTTATCTCATATAGGTTTACTCAAATTTCAAGTGTGGGAACTCATTGGATGCAAAATTAGATCCTACATCTAACAAGTACACAATATACATACTTTTGAGTAGATCCGCAATAAGAAAAATTGAAATACATGAAAAAGTGGGTTTCATGGATTGAAACATGTTTTTTCATGTACTTTCAATTCTCCATGTGGCTCTACTCAAAAGTATGAAGAGAGGGTATTCATTGGATGTGAAATCTAATTTTGCATCCAATGGTGGTCAAAACATGAAATTTGAGTAAACCTATAAGGAGATAAGTCAAAAATATAATTAAAAAAAAAAAAGTTTTCTTATTTTCATTCAAAAAATACTTAGTCTTGGGGATGACATCACCATCTTGAATCCTATTAGTGTTTTTAAAGTTGATTTTGTTAGCATATTTTTCATTTGAGACCCATTGTTTACCTCAAAATTTCCCTAAAGAATTGTTAACTCTTGCAGTGGATGGGAGGGACTACATAGTGATGTGGATTTGAATACACATGGGTAGGAGTGAAGAGTTTCTCTATGTGGCCTAAGAACGATGATTTTAGATTACTTTTGACACAAGCTAGCCAATCTAGAGTTGTGGGAAGCCAATCTCTAAGTGCTCAAGGTGACATTAAGGTACAGGTATGATCATCATCTATTATTCCTTCCTTGGAATGATCCCATTAATTAATGACTTTATCTTGCCTTTGGGAGTCATGCAAATCAATATAAATGTTTATTCCCCATGTAGAATTATGGAATTTGTTATGTTGGGGCTACTTGACCGGTCCGTAAAGTCCTCGCTTGGGTAGAAAAGCCATATGGGTAACTCCACCTTCTCTTTTCCCTCTCTATTTCTCAAGTATGTTGACTCAATTTCATATTTCCCCTCTCTAATTACATGTTTGAACATTGGGTCAATCCTCTTTAGTTTCAAGCCTTTGTCAAGGGTGTCACTCTCTAAATGATAATTTGTCTCTCCTCTCTCCTGTAAACCAAGATCATTTTCTACGGCTCAGACTTTGTCCCTTGATTGAGTTCCTTTTCTAGCACCATGTCCAAACCACTCATGCTTCTATCGGGTTTATGGATCTTAAGATCCCACTTTATAACTTTGGGAAAATTAGATAGTTGGTTGTGGTCATGACGAAACAAATGGTCAATTTCAACGAACATGCAAGTTGGGTCCTCACCCTCAAGTGTGAACTAAGAAGTTATTTCAAGGTCTAGGGTTGTCTTCTCCATTTTTTGTCTCAAATATTGGAAAATGGCTCAAAAGGATATATGGAAATTCCCCCACCCATAGTGGGTTGAGGAATCACATTGATCAATTCAAACAAGATTTGTTTCATCTACAACTCCATCACTGCCAAACAATATCCACTCATTGTGGAACTTCTTGTGGAGTGTAGAGTTAAAACACAAAGTACTGAAGATGAATTAGTCGCCCTTAAACAAGAGCATAATGATCTCCAATTATCTATTAGCCAACTTCAATAACGTTGGTTCTCCCTGGGAAATTCAGAAATTTCTTCCAATGTTTCCCCTCCATAATTTAATGTATGTATGTCTTATGGAGAACACTGCTAAAAGAAATGAGCTCCCTCCCCCTTGCAATCAGTGCCTATGCATTACAATTGTGTTAAGATTTTAAATAGTTTTTAGAGGATCGATGTAACTAGGCAAAATAAGTTCTGCAACCGCCATTGTTAGAAAACTTCGATTTTTGTACGAAAATTAGCCATATTTCATCTTAATTCTTAGCAACAATAATTATCATTTTTGTACTCTTTAATATATAGTCTTGTTCTCAAATGTGGATTTTTAACCTAAATATTTCATATCCAAATAATAAATATTTATAACACTTTCTTTTTTCTTATTTAAATATTTTTGTTTTATAGATATTTAATATTTTAAAATTTACTAATTTCTTAAATTAAATGCATATATTTTTTTCCATTTCACTTTATTTTAAAATATTAAAAGTAATTATAGAATATAAATCCATTCAATCATACATAAAATTTATAATATTAAAATAAAAAAAAAAAAACAAAAAAACAAAAAAGACAAAAACAAAAAACAACAAAACAACATTAAGTTTTATTCTATGTAATTTTGAACATATATATTCTTGCTAAAAATTTAATAATTAATTTAGTTATAACCAAAAAAATTTGTAATATTTAAAAAAAAAACAACAACAACAAACTTCCAAAACTATGTTACTTTTTAATTCTATATAATTTTTAATATATGTTTTTTTGCTTAAAAGTTAATCAATTTTTATTAGTTATAAATGTATTAAAGTAAAATTTCTAAAAAAATATATTAAAAATAATATATACATGTAGTATGAATTTATTGCACCCTAAATTAATTGATAATAGATAATTTAGTGAAAAAGCATTACATTAAGAGGGAAATAGTAGAAGGGGTTATTCTTAACCTAGATGGAACAAAGAAAATAGATTATTTATGTAAATTGGGACATTCAACCAATAATCAAGTTGAATCTTATGCCTTTTTCAAGGAGTTCCATTTTACTTCTTCATGATAGATTAGAAAATTAGCTAGATAATTATAAAACCCATAAAAAACAAAAATCAAATGTCAACTCATTCATAGTTAGTAACCATAATTATCATTTTTATACTCTTTAATGTATGATCTTGTTCTCAAATATAAATTTGTAATATTAATGTTTTATACTCTTTAATATATGATCTTGTTCTCAAATATAAATTTTTAA